>JAGFNQ010002072.1:571729-607941 GCA_024364735.1 Boesenbergia rotunda | reverse complement strand
AAGCATGCCTGCACATTTCGAGATTTTGTGAGCTAGATAGTACTTGCTAAGCTTTATGCTTATTAGTTGCATTTCCTCTTACTGCAGGTAAAGGTAAAGACAAGCAATTCTGAAGGAAGGCGACGAGGCGGTGCTGAGTGACGTGTGTGTGGTGGCTGACCTTGGAGAGATCCTTGGGACGAGACAGTTTAGCTTATTTGAAATGCAATGTTTAAGATTTCCAAATTCCAAGTTATTGTGTTATGGAGTTTATTAAACATTTATGCTTCGGATAGTTTTACATGCTCAATTTTGTAGAATGAAGATTCCATGTCATTTCAATTAGTATGCATACTTTTGTGAATGCACTAGAAGAGCAAGGGCATGAGTAGTTTAACATGTGGATACATTGCATTTTAGACTTATTCTTGAGCTTATTATTATTCCCTTTTGGACTAAGTCCTAATTGTGCTTAAAATGCTTATGAATTCGGTAGAAAAGTAAGATTTACTTTCTATGAAGTCCTAGAAATATTATTGCATGTGCCAAGATGTTGTTAGTTTCGAATTAAGTCTTATTGCTTTAAATATGCTTAGAAAAGTTGCATGCATATTCCATAGTGCTTTAGTAATGTAATAGAACCTTGTGTGATGAGTTTAAATGGTTAGAATTGCTAGTAATGTGCCATTGTATCATGCATGACTATTAAAGTTAGAATCTCATTCTTAGATAGATTAAATACAAAAAAAAAGAAAGTTCCGCATTTTAGTCGTGCATTAGAGTCAAGAAGTAGACAAGTAGCGGTCCGTCTAAGGTAGAGAAGGTGGGGTCGCTACATGAACCCAGCTAAGTGCCTTTTTGGTGCTCGAAGGGGGAAGTTCCTGAATCTTGCCCGACTGTGCGTGCTATATTTCCCGCAGCTCGGCTGCTCAGTAAGACGCGTGGCGTCCCACGCTCCCTAAGTCCTGCCCGACTGTGCGCGCCAATTTCCCACAGCTCGGCTGCTCAGTAAGACGGGTGTCGTCCCACGCTCCCTGAGTCCTGCTCGACTGTGTGTGCTATATTTCCCGCAGCTCGGCTGCTCAATAAGACGCGTGGCGTCCCACGCTCCCTGAGTCCTGCCCGACTGTGTGTGCTATATTTACCGCAGCTCGGCTGCTCAGTAAGTCCCGTGGCGTCCCACGCTCCCTGAGTCCTGCCCGACTGTGTGCGCCAATTTTCCGCAGCTCGGCTACTCAGTAAGACACGTGGCGTCCCACGCTCCCTGAGTCCTGCCTGACTGTGTGCGCCAATTTCCCATAGCTCGGCTGCTCAGTAAGACGCGTGGCGTCCCATGCTCCCTGAGTCCTGCCCGACTGTGTGTGCTATATTTCCTGCAGCTCGGCTGCTCAGTAAGACGCGTTGCGCTCCACGCTCTCTGAGTCCTGCCCGACTGTGTGCGCCAATTTCCCGCAGCTCAGCTGCTCAGTAAGACGCGTGGCGTCCCATGCTCTCTGAGTCCTGCCCGACTGTGTGTGCTATATTTCCCGCAGCTCGGCTGCTCAGTAAGACGCGTGGTGTCCCACGCTCCCTGAGTCTTGCCCGACTATGTGTACCAATTTCTCGCAGCTCGGCCGCTCAGTAAGACGCGTGGCGTCCCACGCTCCCTGAGTCCTGCTCGACTGTGTGTGCTATATTTCCCACAGATCAGCTGCTCGGTATGACACGTGGCTTCCCACGCTCCCTGAGTCCTGCCCGACTATGTGCGCCAATTTTCCGCAGCTCGGTTGCTCAGTATGACGCGTGGCGTCCCATGCTCTCTGAGTGCTTCCCGACTGTGTGTGCTATATTTTCCGCAGCTCGGCTGCTCAGTAAGACGCGTGGTGTCGCACGCTCCCTGAGTCCTGCCCGACTATGTGGGCCAATTTTCCGCAGCTCGGCTGCTCAGTAAGACGCGTGGCGTCCCACGCTCTTGAGTCCTGCCCGACTTTGTGTGCTATATTTCCTGCAGCTCAGCTGCTCAGTAAGACGTGTGGCGTCCCACGCTCCCTGAGTCCTGCCCGATTGTGTGTGCCAATTTACCGCAGCTTAGCTGCTCAGTAAGACGCATGGCGTCACACGCTCCCTGAGTCCTGCTCGACTTTGTGTGCTATATTTCCCGCAGCTCGGCTGCTCAGTAAGAAGCGAGGCGTCCTACGCTACCTGAGTCCTGCCCGACTGTGTGCGCCAATTTCCCACAGCTCGGCTGTTCAATAAGACGCGTGGCGTCCCACGCACCCTGAGTCCTGCCCGACTGTGTGTGCTATATTTCCCGCAGCTCGGTTGCTCAGTAAGACGCGTGGCACTCCACGCTCTCTGAGTCTTGCCCGACTGTGTGCGCCAATTTCCTACAGCTCGGCTGCTCAGTAAGACGCATGGCGTCCCATGCTCCCTGAGTCCTGCCCGACTGTGTGTGCTATATTTCCCGCAGCTCGGCTGCTCAGTAAGACGCGTGGTGTCCCACGCTCCCTGAGTCCTGCCCGACTATGTGTACCAATTTCCCGCAGCTCGGCCGCTCAGTAAGACGCGTGGCGTCCCACGCTCCCTGAGTCCTGCCCGACTGTGTGCGCTATATTTCCCACAGATCAGCTGCTCAGTATGACGCGTGGCTTCGCACGCTCCCTGAGTCCTGCCCGACTATGTGCGCCAATTTCCCGCAGCTCGGCTGCTCAGTATGACGCGTGGCGTCCCATGCTCCCTGAGTGCTGCCCGACTGTGCGTGCTATATTTCCCGCAGCTCGGCTGCTCAGTAAGACGCGTGGTGTCGCACGCTCCCTGAGTCCTGCCCGACTATGTGGGCCATTTTTCCGCAGCTCGGCTGCTCAGTAAGACGCGTGGCGTCCCACGCTCTTGAGTCCTGCCTGACTTTGTGTGCTATATTTCCCGCAGCTCAGCTGCTCAGTAAGACGTGTGTTGTCCCACGCTCCCTGAGTCCTGCCCGATTGTGTGCGCCAATTTACCGCAGCTTGGCTGCTCAGTAAGACGCATGGCGTCACACGCTCCCTGAGTCCTGCTCGACTGTGTGTCCTATATTTCCCGCAGCTCGGCTGCTCAGTAAGAAGCGAGGCGTCCTACGCTACCTGAGTCCTGCCCTACTGTGTGCGCCAATTTCCCACAGCTCGGCTGCTCAGTAAGACGCGTGGCGTCCCACGCTCCCTGAGTCCTGCCCGACTATGTGTGCTATATTTCCCGCAGCTCGGCTGCTCAGTAAGACGCGTGTCGTCCCACGCTCCCTGAGTCCTGCCCGACTGTGTGCGCCAATTTCCCACAGCTCGGCTGCTCAGTAAGACGCGTGGCGTCGCACGCTCCCTGAGTCCTGCCCGACTGTGTGTGCTATATTTCCCGCAGCTCGGTTGCTCAGTAAAACAAGTGGCGTCCCACGCTCCCTGTGTCCTGCCCGACTGTGTGCGCCAATTTCCCGCAGCTCGGCTGCTCAGTAAGACGCGTGGCTTCACACGCTCCCTGAGTCCTGCCCGACTGTGTGTGCTATATTTCCCGCAGCTCGGCTGCTGAGTAAGACGCATGCCGTCCCACACTCCCTGAGTCCTGCCAGACTGTGTGTGCTATATTTCCCGCTGTTCGGCTGCTCAGTAAGATGCATGGCGTCCCACTCTCCCTGAGTCCTGCTTGACTGTGTGCGCCTATTTCCCGCAGCTCAGCTGCTCAGTAGGATGCGAGGCTTCCAACGCTCCCTGAGTCCTGCCCGATTGTGTGTGTTATATTTCCCGCAGCTCAGCTGCTCAGTAAGACGCGTGGCGTCCCACGCTCCCTGAGTCCTGCCCGACTGTGTGCGCCAATTTCCAACAACTTGACCGCTCAGAATGACGCGTGGCATCCCACGCTCCCTGAGTCCTGCCCGACTGTGTGTGTTATATTTCCCGCAGCTCGGCTACTCAGTAAGACGCATGGCATCCCACGCTCCCTGAGTCCTGCCCGACTGTGTGCGCCAATTTCCCGCAGCTCGGCCACTCAGTAAGACGCATGGCGTCCCATGCTCGCTGAGTCCTGCCCGACTGTGTGTGCTATATTTCCCACAGCTCGGCTGCTCAGTAAAAGCGTGGCATCCCACGCTCCCTGAGTCCTGCCCGACTGTGTGTGCTATATTTGCCGCAGCTCGGCTGCTCAGTAAGACGCGTGGCGTCCCACGCTCCTTGAGTCCTGCCCGACTGTGTTCGCCAATTTCCCACAGCTCGGCTGCTCAATAAGACGCGTGGCATCCCACGCTTCCAGAGTCCTGCCCGATTGTGTGTGCTATATTTCCCGCAGCTTGGCTGCTCATAAGACGCGTGGCGTCCCACGCTCCCTGAGTCCTGCCCAACTGTGTGCGCCAATTTGCTGCAGCTCGGCTGCTAAGTAAGGCGCGTGGCGTCCCACACTACCTGAGTCCGTCCCGACTGTGTGTGCTATATTTCCCACAGCTCGGCTGCTTAGTAAGACGCGTGGCGTCCCACGCTCCCTGAGTCCTGCCCGACTGTGTGCGCAAACTCTTGCCTCGCTAGCAAGTTATAAGTGGACCGGCTTCCACGCCCCACTTGGTTCAGTGTCTCCGATCGGACGTATGGCGGCCCACGCTCCTGAGAATCGGCCTGAGTCAGTGGTTAAACTCCCGTCTTCTAACAAAGCACATTCATCCCCCGGCTTGGTCCTGGGCTTGGCGCTCTACGACCCGCACCCCCCCCCCTCCCGTTTGTTAACTCGCCGAGTGTGCCAAATTCTCGAAGTTCTAAGGCAAGAAACATTCCTTAAACATCTGGCCAACTAGGGTGCCCCTTATGTTGGGCCCGATCGGAAGACGGGCGGCCCGACAAAACCACCCGGAGTCGGCGACTCGGCCAAGACGCTGCGAATGGCCTAGAAGAACAATTTCCTTCAATTAATGCATAGGCGTTCTCCCTGTCTCGAACCACTCACCTATGACCGATTCGTCATTATGCTTAAGAGTGCCTCATCCCGGCATGGGAGTATGAAATCTTCTGGTTCGGTAATCCCGAAAAGACGGAAAACCTAATACCCGCGGCAACCCCAGAAACGTGCAATGACTTGAGCCTAAGTAGAGGAGTTCTCGCGTGGGTTAGTAACGTCATTCGGATTGTTGACTCGCAAAAATGACAAGTATATGCAAAGGAAAAGGTGGCATTTTATTATCAAGGGCAATTACAAAACGGATGCTTAGTCCCTCTCGGGCTAATAAAGATAAAGTGGTCAAGCCTCAGCAATAACCGCTCCTAACTCATGGAGCTCGGCCGATCTTCTTCGGGGCCTGACCTCGGAGTAGGGAGTCCGTGTAGCCTTTGAGGTGCTGAATGCGCCGCTGGACGACCTTTAGTATGGACGTTTGAACTGCGTATTTTTGCTTAAGCTCGCTGAGTTCCGTGACACTAGCAGCCCGCTCCTCCTCTTTGGCCTTCAGAGCGGCCCGTAGAGTGGAGACGAGGTGATGTGCTTCAGAAAGTTGCGCCCTGAGCATAGTCCACTCTTCAGAATTCCAAACTGACGGTGCCACCTGTTGATAACAGAAGGCAAGAGTCAGAAGCAAAGAAAAAAGGGATGAAAACAATACCTTACATGAATTAAAGATCAGGGGGACAGGTGTAGATGCTTGATAAGTGTTATTTTGTTGATCATTTCAGGTTATTAAATCCATGTTTGACCCATATTTTACTTGCTTAATCTTGCATTTATTCTAGGTTCTAGAAATTACTACTATTTTGGACTTAATTGTAAATCTCGATGCATTTGAATTATTTTGCCACTAAATTGTTGATCTATTTTTGTAGGCATGGAAGGATCATGGACCTAGGTTTTGCTGGGTCAAATTTGAGTCGGAAGTGGACCCGGATCGAGTGGTCAAGCTTCAAACAAATCTGGGCTATCTGATTCAAAAACGGCTAGATCTGAGCCATCTGGGAACCTTTGAGGCAATCCGAGTTAGGGTTGAGGCTGATCAAGCACTCAGGTCAAGATCTGAGATTTTCATCCAAATCAGAGATCATTCAACCGTTGGATCAAGCTCAGAGGGCTCTAGACTGTCCATTCAAAGATCAGGTTGATCTGGGTCATCCATTGCAAATTTGGAAGATCCGAGCTACCCCGAGGCAGATCCTGACACTTGATCAACATCATCAAAGTTTGGTTCAGATTGGAGAAGATCCGACCGTTGGATTCATCCGAAACAATCTCAGCCGTTGGTTTCAAAGTGTATAAACTTAATTTCTCCCCATTGCAGCTTGTCGCGTCTTCTTCGCCGCAGCTAAGTTCTTCGAGTGTTCTTCATTTTTCTTCAATTTTTCTTCATCTGAGGGCGTGACCGCATGGATTACAGACTTGGTTAGAGTTCTAGATCGTTGGAAGGTCTTCTCCGTGAGAAATTCAGTTCAACTTCATCATTAAACAGAGCAACGTGAGGGTTTCACTAGCTCTGCCAATCGCACGATCGAATCAATCTGGCGAGCCATTTTTCGTCCATCTGAGTAGTCCGGAGGGGTTCTCCGGAGTACTCTGATCATCCACAAATCATCATCGCAATCCCACAAAGCTAGATTGAAGAGATCGGTTGGGTTTTCAACCAGCAGCAGAGTTTGACTTTGAATCGATCGGGGAGAGAGATTTTTTAGCAATCTGTGGAGCTTAGGGGTTCGAGGCTCACTCTTGTGTGACGGCAAGAAGAACTTGGATCAAAGGAAGGGATCGATGCTAGTTTTCTTAGCGCAATTCTGGTTTTAGTTGTAATTTAGAATTCTGCAGTTTCCTTACTATTTTTGAATTTCAGATTAGTTGAGCATTAGTTTTATGATTTGTTTCTACTTGAATTAGTTTCAATTATGCAAGCTAATTAGTTAGATTACTTGTTAGTGACTAGTTGCACTTAATTTCAGCTTGTTTCATACCTCAATTCCTGCGTATCAGCTTGTTTTTCTGCCTTCCAATTCATTTCCTGCGTATCAAGTTTCGGTTTACAGGTTTTTAAAGTCTGTGTCAAGAGATCCTTGGATTTACTACATCTTGTTTGAACATTAGACTCGAGCAATTACTCTCAGTTTGATCAGCTTGCTCGCATTAATTTCATTTCTGAAGTTTAGCTTAGTTTGTTGCGTATCAGTTTTTGGTCTGTGTGTCAGTTGTTAGTTTCTGAATTTGTATCAAGTTAACATGTGTTTTTTGTGAGCTTTGCATTCAGCTTGTTTCGTGTGTTGCAGCATTCAGTCTGTTTCTGAGTTGATTAGTCTTCATCTTTGGGTTCCTTCATTCCATTTCTGCATTCAGTGTTTTTAAACTGATCAGTTCCTTGCTGCGTATTGGCTTCTCAGTTTCTAAAGTGCGTATCAAATGGAACACCAACGAGCTGATTGATATCAGCTTGTGCCTACTTTTGTTTGCTTTTGAATTTCAGTTTTCCTTTTGGTACATCAGTTATAATTACTGCAAGTTTGTATCAAGGAAAAATTTAGTATTGGATTGGTGCATAGTTGTTTTCATGCGGTGTGTTTGAGTTTTAATTCAGCGAAGTTAAACACCACTTTTAGAGTAGTATTCCACTTGACTTCAGTTTAGCATGCAAATTCTGCAAAGTTACACTAGTTGATCAAGTTGTTCATTGGTTAAGTTCATCAATTGCCATACCTAGTTTAAATTCGTCTAGCTAAGCCCTTTCTTTTCATTGCATTTTCCTTTCTATTTGCAATCCAAACCCACGTTTTATTTGAAACCCAAAAATATCAACGACACATAAACTCGAGCTCGAATCAAACAACCTCAACTAGCCCTAGGAAAAAAATACGACCTGTGGCCCCTTTACTACGTTTCCATCTTTGCTAGCAAAAAGGGTTTCCAGTTTTACACATATCTAAATTTTGAGACCCACATTCGTGACACCTAGTTCGGATCCATCAAAATCAGCAAGTTTCCAGCCTCAATTTCAGTCGATTCAGCCCCAATTTCAGCAACCTCAGCCCAAATTTCAGCAATTTCAGCCTCAATTCCAGCCAATTCAGCAAGGGCAGCAAGGTTTCCAAGCATTTCAAACGTTCCAGCCTCAAAACCAGCAAAATTTCCAGCCCTCACAGCCTTACAATCCAAGTTTCTAGCCTTCGAATTCGAATTTCCAGCCTATGCAATTTCAGTCCTCACCACAGCAAGTTCCATTTCAAAACCAGAATTTTCAAGGCTATAATTATCAGCCCTATCAACAACAATTCCAGTCCTCCTATCAGCCCCAACAGTCCTATTTTCAAGGATCTCAGCAAGTTCAACAATTTCAACAACCTACTTCATCATTTCAAGGTCAATCAAGGCACTATGCTAACCAAGGAGGCTATGGAGGCTCTAGTGGAGGAAATGCGCAACAACAAAGAATTGAGGAGATGTTACAACAAGTTTTACAACAACAACAAGTTTTACAACAACAACAACAACAACAACAAAGGAATGTGCCGGCCATACAAAATCTCGAAAGGCAAATGGGACAATTGGCTAGTGGGATAAATCAAAGTCAAGCTCAAGGATCAAGCCAACTACCTTCTCAAGCTATTCCCAATCCAAAGGGAAATGTTAGCGCTATTACTTTGAGGAGCGGGAAGGTTACTTCATCTAAAAATGGTCCAAGAGCTAAATTTTCTGAAAATAGGACAGCACCTTCATTTCCAGCCCAAAACAACCATGAAATCGCTTCAAACTCAGTTGGTTCCACCCCTAGTCCGTGCCAAACTCCTTCATCAAGTAATCCTACGATTTTGGTGGAAAATGAGGGAGAAATCAGTGGCGAAACACATTTCACAGTAGCTACTTCGAGTGGGGCAGCAACACCAATTTCAGCCCCAAAACTTTCGGCTCAAGAAGATGATTTGAGAGTTCCTTTGTCATTCCCTCAGCGTAAAACACAGGCTAAGAAGAAAGTGGAAGAGGAGAAGGCTAAGGAATACAATGAGCTAGTGAAACTTTTCAGTAAAGTAGAGATTAATGTACCTTTGTTGACCATGATTAAGCAGGTTCCTAAGTATGCCAAATTTTTGAAAGATCTCTGTGTTCACAAGAAGAAGCTTAAGGAAAATGAGTTGGTTAGCTTGGGGAAAAATATTTCAGCACTTATTCATGCCATACCTCAAAAGTGTGAAGACCCTGGAGTATTTACTTTATCTTGTGAGATAGGGAGCACCACGTTCCATGATGTCATGCTAGATTTAGGAGCTTCCATTAATGTGATGCCCAGGTTAGTCTTCCAGATGCTTGGCATAGGCCCTTTACAGCCTACTGGTGTGGTGATACAGTTAGCAAACCGGAGCCAGACCCACCCAGCTGGTATAATTGAAGATGTTTTGGTAAATGTAAAGGAGCTGATATTTCCTGCAGATTTTTATATTTTGGATATGGAGGGAGATTATCTTGCACACCGTTCTCCACTTATTTTAGGAAGACCATTTCTGAAGACTGCTAGAACAAAAATAGATGTTTATGCTGGTACGCTTTCCATGGAGATTGGAGACACGGTAGTTCAGTTTAGCATTTTTGATGCTATGAAGCACCCGAGAGAGGACCACTCCATTATGAGCATGGGTATTCTTGAGGAGTTAGAGGATACAGAGTTAGAGGCTGAGGGTTTTCTACATGATTTTTCTGGAGGAGTTATTTATTAAAAGGAGGCTGAGGGAGTATTTACTGCCGAGACTGAGGATATTTCAGAAGATATTTCAGATACACTTCCAGCTGGAGAGGTTTTTCTAGGTGTAGGGGATTGCACAGATCCCCAAGGATCACCTATTTCTATTGAGATTGATAGTGTAGGGGATTGCACAGAGCCCCAAGAATCACTCATACTCGCTGAGGAAGTCTAGATTGAACTGAAGCCACTACCAGGCCACTTGAAATATGCGTACCTAGGAGAGGAGCAGACTTTTCCCGTCATTATTGCACAGCACTTGGAAGCAGAACTGGAAGAAAAATTATTGCAAATCCTGAGGCATTACAAGAAGGCAATTGGGTGGACTTTATCAAATATACCAGGTATCAGCCCAGCTATCTGTATGCACAAGATATTTCTGGAAGACAATGTCAAACCCATGAGGCAGCCACAAAGGAGACTCAATCCACTTATTTTGAACTTTGTAAAGAAAGAGGTGACTCAACTTCTATAGGCAGGTATCATTTACCCCATTTCTGACAGTTAGTGGGTTAGTCCCATACACGTGGTCCCTAAGAAATCTGGAGTGACAGTGGTGGCAGATGAAAGCAACGAGCTAGTGCCCACCAGAGTTAAGAATTCCTGGAGAGTCTGCATTGATTACAGGAAGCTCAACAAAGTCACAAGGAAATATCACTTCCCTTTACCCTTTATTGATCAGATGCTTGAAAGACTCGCCGGGAAGTCGCATTATTGTTTTTTGGATGGTTATTTAGGCTACTTCCAGATTTGTATAGATCCAGAGAACCAGCAGAAGACTACCTTCACTTGCCCCTTTGGCACTTTTGCCTACAGACGGATGCCTTTTGGGCTCTGCAACGCGCCAGGAACATTTCAGCAATGCATGGTAAGTATATTTAGTGAGTTGTTAGAGCATTGTATGGAGATATTCATGGATGATTTTTCAGTTTTTGGCACGTCTTTTGATTCATGCTTAGAAAATTTGTCTAGGGTTTTACACCGTTGCATTGAAACTAACCTTGTTCTTAATTTTGAAAAATGTCACTTCATGGTAGAGCATGGTATTGTACTTGGACATATAGTCTCTAGGAGAGGTATAGAGGTAGATCCTGTAAAAATCAGTATTATTTCTTCTTTATCTTACCCTGTATGCGTACGGGATGTTCGTGCTTTTCTTGGACATGTAGGTTTCTACCGCAGATTTATTAGAGACTCTAGCTTGATTGCTCGACCCTTGACAAGACTTTTGCAGAAAGATGTTGAGTTTCATTTTACTGATAAGTGCAAGGAAGCTTTTCACAGACTTAGGGAGGCTCTTACCTCAGCTCCTATTATTAAATCACCTGATTGGACTTTGCCCTTTGAATTAATGTGTGATGCATCTAATTTTGCAGTGGGAGCTGTTCTAGCATAGAGGGTTGATGGAGCACCTCATGTCATCTGCTATACCTCCAAAATCCTAGATGCCGCCCAAGCAAACTACACCACCACTGAAAAGGAGCTTCTTGCCATTGTTTTTGCTTTAGACCATTTCAGATCTTATTTATTGTGCTCACAAGTTATTATTTTTTCTGATCATGCAGCTCTAAAATACCTGTTGAAAAATCCTGATGCAAAACCTAGACTGATCAGATGGATGCTCCTGCTCCAAGAATTTGACCTGGAGATCAGAGACAGAAGTGGAAAAGAGAACCTAGTTGCAGATCATTTGAGCATACTTGAAGGAGATGGATCTCCTACCATCATTGACGATGATTTTAGAGATGAGCACCTGATTGCAGTACATGGTGAGACACCGTGGTATGCAGACCTAGTTAATTTTCTAGTTGCACATGTTTTTCCTACACACTTTTCTAAGGCTCAAAAAGATAAACTTAAAAGTGATGCAAAGTTTTATGTGTGGGATAACCCTTATTTATGGAAGTTTTGTAATGATCAAATAATTAGGAGATGCGTACCAGATCATGAGTTTTCTTCTGTCCTTACATTTTGTCATTCATCAGCTTGTGGGGGGCATTTTGGACCCCAAAGAACTGCTAGGAAAGTGCTAGAGTGTGGATTGTATTGGCCCACCCTATTTCATGACTCATATGTTTTTTATAAAAATTGTGATCGATGTCAGCGAACTGGGAACATAGGAGCGAGACATGAGATGCCCCAACACACTATACTTTACTGTGAGATTTTTGATGTTTGGGGAATAGATTTTATGGGACCCTTTCCTGCATCTTATGGTTATTTGTACATTTTACTTGCTGTGGATTATGTTTCAAAATGGGTGGAGGCCATTCCCTCCAAGACTGATGATTCTTCTGTTGTTTGTAGTTTTGTTAGGTCACACATTTTTTGCAGGTTTGGAATTCCAAGAGCCATAATTAGTGACCAAGGATCTCATTTTTGCAACAAACACATGAAGGCACTGCTGAGTAAATATGGGGTGGTACATAAAGTTTCTACATCCTACCATCCCCAAATAAATGGACAGGCTGAAATCTCTAACAGAGAAATCAAATCCATTTTAGAGAAGACTGTTGGACCCACTAGAAAGGATTGGAGCAAGAGGTTAGATGACGCACTTTGGGCCTACAGAACAGCATTTAAGACACCGATTGGCATGTCCTCCTACCACTTGGTATATGGCAAAGCTTGTCATCTCCCCGTGGAAATAGAGCACAAAGCATATTGGGCAGTAAAAGCTTATAATTTCGATGCTACCAAGGTGGGAGAAGAGAGGAAACTTCAACTCCAAGAACTTGAAGAAATTCGGCTAGAAGCATTTGAAAATTCAAGGATCTACAACGAAAAGATCAAAAATTTCCATGACAAGCACATTTTGAAGAAAGACTTCCAAATTGGTGACAAGGTATTATTGTATAAATCAAGGCTCAAATTGATAAAAGGTAAATTAAGGTCAAGGTGGGATAGTCCATTTATTGTAACTAACATTTTTCCCTATGGTGTTGTGGAAATTCAAGATGTATCTAATGGTTTTATTTGGAAAGTCAATGGCCACTGGCTAAAAAGGTATTTTGAAGAATTAAAGGAGCTAGAGGTGGATGGTTTGGACATGAACGAATCTATCTACCCAACTTAAGGGGAGTTCACTTTTCATACACTTACATGTCATTGTATATATCATTTTCATGTTTCTAGGAGTAAATTTTTCTCTTTTTGAAGTGAGTAGTTGATAATAAATTCTTAGGCAAAATAGAATGAATAAATAGACATTGTAAATACCATGTTATTTCTTTTAGCACTTTTGTTCTTAGTGAATAAATGTATCCCTATAGGTTGTCTTCATGTCATTTTAGAATCTCTTGAAAATAAATTAAATTTGGTTGTTAAAACTTAAAGTTTGAGCTAATGGATGAATTCTTGGATGCTTGAGTACTACTTGGCTTTAGATTCTTAATTGATGACTTGAGATGAATTATTTGCACCTAGTGAGAATTAGTCTTATTTTTGTGATACACATATGTAATTATACTCTAGAACTTGCTTAGGTTTTTCAAAACCATATTTCAATTATTGGATCACATCTATAGAGGCTAATCAATTTGTTTACCTTTCCATATCTACTTTTGACAATAATCATGTTTATTCTATTTTTCTTTCCTTATTTCCTACTCTTAACCACACTTTTCTATGGACTTGTTTGTTTGGGATGTTTCTTAATGCTACTTTGCCCAAGACGGACAAAAGATCAAGTGTGGGGGAGGTGGCTAGTGTTTTGGAAATATTTTGTGTCAAAAAGGCATTTCATGTCAAGAAGAAAAAAAAATCTTTGCGGATGAAGCCAAAAAGTGCCAAGTTGAGTGAGTTTGGTGTCAAGAATGAGCAAGAAGAAGTGGTTAAGGATGGAACCAATTGGAGATCTAGATTCCTTATCATACTTTGAAGATCCAAGTGGCACACAATGGAATAAAAAATCTGCAATGAGAAAAAAATGGCACGCAAAAGCAAAAGTTTGTGCCAAAGTGGAAAAAAATCTGCTATTTTGGGTTAGAAATGGGTTGGATCAAAAACTGGAAAGTTGGAATTATGAAAGTTAAGATTAGCAACACTTTGTAAAGTCTGAATTGAAGGCTGTAAAATCTGAATTGAAGCTGTGAAAAAAATCTGAAATCAATGCAAAAAAAAAAATCTGTATCAAAGTGGGAACTAATCAGAAATTCTGTGCCAAAGTAAAAAAAATGCTACGAAGGTGTTTCGGCCAATCTTCTAGAAGCTGAACTGCAGCTGGACAGAATTGAAACTAATGCAGAATTCTGTGCCAAAAGGAGGAAAGAAATCAGTAAGTGGAGTTGTTTAACCGAAATGGAATGGCAAAGGTTGTGACAAGAGATGAGTTCTGAGAACTTTTCAATTTTTGAAGGAAATCCATGAGCTAAGTTTCGGGTAAGAGTTTTTGTCTACAGTGAACCCAAATGCAGCAGCCTATTGATTGGATTTTCATATCAAAATAGAAAAAAATGCAGCTAGAAAAGAAGAAAAAAATCAGTAGGAATGTGAGGCAGTTTTGTACCAACTTCAAACAAATTCAGGCTTCTTAATTCAGCAAGGCATAGCTGAAGTTGAACAGAATTGGCCGAATGGTTTTTTTAGCTAAATTCAACCTTTTGGGGAGCAGATTTCAAGTGAAGGCAATTGGATGAAATCAAAACAGAAAAAGAAAGAAAAAATTGCAGTGCCGTATTCCCAAGTGAAGCACTTAAATCTTCCACTACCATTTGATGCAAGTCCCAATTGATGCTAATTATTTTGAGAAATTAGAGTTTTGCAATGAATCTGATGTTGCGACCGGGTGCATGCCGACGCGGACACGTATTGTAATTGTTACATAATTACATGCAGCGGAAACAAAAGCATGAATAATATCCTAAATTATTCTAACACATATCCTAAGCATGCAATGTGTTCACATAATCGTAATATAAAATTTTTGCAGAAAAAAGAAATTACTCTACGAATTACCTTGCGTAACTTGGAAGAAGGGACGAGATCCAACCGTTAGCGTCCCTTGAAAGCTCCGCCTCTATTCGTATCCACGCCGAGTATCGTCGGGATGACTTTGCTAAGCCACGAGTTTCATGTTCACGAGAACTACTAGATTCTCCGTGAACACGACGAAAACCGAGAGAGTAATCAAATCGAAAGACTCACCACCAAGGTTGGCCGAAGAGGAAGATCGTCGCAAGGAAGAACTTCGTCGCCTTGATGCTTCTCCTTGTGCTCACGGCAAGAAGAAAGAAGGAAGGCCTATGGCCGGCCAAGAGAGAGGGAGAGAAGAAGAGGAGAGAGACCAAGCAATTCTTGGATTGATCATCTTCCATGGCACCCCTTGGGTCCTTTATATAGGGAGGGGTTTCTTAATTCCCAAGCAAACCTCTCCTTGATTATGGAATAATTTCTCAATCAATCCATAATCAAGGCTCTCATGATCAAGCTTCTTCTTCTTGATTATGGAATAATTTCTCAATCAATCCATAATCAAGGCTCTCTTTTTTTTGGCATGATTATATAAAATTTATAAAACAAACCAACCATTGGTTCATTATATAAAATTTTATAAAACAAACCAACCATTGGTTCATTATATAAATTTTATTAAACAAACCAACTCATGGTTCATTATATAAAAATTTATATAAAATTTATATAACCTTTTATAAAATAAACCAACCTTTGGTCTATTTTATAAAATAAACCAAAATAGCCTTATCCTCTTATGGTGGTGGTCGGCCATGACAAGAAGAGAGGAGGCCCCTTTCCTTGGTTGGCCCATCTAACCCCAATTGGATCAAATCCCTTAATGAATTAAACTTATTTAATTCACCCATTAAGTCTTTAAAAGACTTAGCCATTCTATGCTTCCGATGCGTCTGAAATAAATTCAGTTTTGACTATTGTTTGGACTTACCAAAAATAGTCTATCTCGATTGGAGAATTCAATTCTTAACTCGTTTTAAATCCTTCGAATTACTCGTTATGCGTGTGACCAAATAGGTTTTCAATTTATGTTGGTCGTCCATAATTAACTAATTAATTATAGAACGATCATGAGTGACACCTAGTAGTACATCATGATCCCCTATTAATTGAAAGATCAACGGTTGACCTCAAAAATGGTTCTGAAACCCTTCAGCAGCTATAATGAATCATGCCCCATTCCTTTCACCATCTTATACCCACTTGGTTCAGGACATGGTCTATGTGTGTCAGTCCCCACTAGGTTGACTATGTCACACCTAGCCCAAGTAACGTTTTCTCGTCCTATGGATTCTAATTACTCTCATGTATTTAAGAGATTCATACTCTGAACATGTCATGCTCTGGCCAGAGGCTTCGAGTAACAATCCGACGATAGGCCTCGGGTATACATCTCCTCGCAAGGAGTGATGAATCCTTTGTAGGCTGTTCAAACATCATCGGGCACTTCGGCTTATACCCAATCATCCTGGGTCCACACCTCCTTGGAGATGCTTGCTTAAGATGTCAAAGTATAAGTCTCCATGACCAAGATGACTTGAACACCGCAAGTCAAAGGAACATCGCACTTAAGCTGCAGTATGAACTTCACTAACATATCTATATGTAGACTACCATATGAAGTTTTACAGCCAGTCACTCCAATGAACTAGATCCCTTAACTAGCAATCATGTTTATCTCCGGGCATCTCAATGTCACCAGCCAGTGAGAATCAGCTGATTAGAGAATAACCCATGCTAGTCTCAACAGAATTGATAGTGTCCGTATTTATCAATTCATCGACTAGGGACAATTTCAATACTTCACAATTGCACATATAGAGATAATCACTAGTTGTGAATTCATCACAAATTCTCTCATGCTGTGAATTGTATTGCGGGCATTCAGTAAATGAGCTTAAGATCTTAATCAAATAATCATGTATACTCAAATAGTGAATATTCATTTATTAAAATAAATGATTACAATCATAAGGCAATTCCATTAGGACACTTCTCTCATATCACTAACATCTGTCGTGGAGCTGGAATCTGAAATAGAAAAAAAAAGAAGAGGGAAAGGATAGAAGTGTGCCAACTTGGAAGGACATGTATCAAGAGTGAGTGGCAAGAGTTGTTTAGTGAGGGTTATAAGTGGAGCATCTAATTCCCTAATTGTTGCTTGATGTCCCAAGTTCTCTGATGCAAAATCTGATCCGAAGTGCTCCATTAGAAGATTTGAGAGCAGAAAAAAAAGATAACAGTTTGAAGAAAAATTGTGAAGCAATTTCTTTATTTGGGTCATTTGAATTCTCCACTATTATTTGATTGCTAGGATGGATTGGAGCTGATTCTAAGAAGGACTTGGGAGATGAGCACATCATGACCGAATAGAATGAAGATCAAAAATCGGAAGTAGCAGCTGACAATAAAAAAAAAGAGAGAAAGAAGCAAAAATGGCACACAAGAGCAAATTGGCACATTGAAACCAATAGAGTTTTCTTTATCCAAATCCAAGGACATATCCAAATTCTTACTCCACCACACAAATCTGATTTAACTAGAGGATTATAAAGTGGGCAAAGTACATTCTCAATATACTCCAATTCGACAAGTTTTCCACTTCGGCAATTCTCTATTTTCTTAACTTTTACTCCAATTCTTACCATTTTCTATGTCTTTCACTTGTTTTTGTAGATGTGAATCCTAATCATGAATAATGGTAGAGAGTAGATAACAAGCAAGCTTATGGTAGTGCAAAAAGCATGTATGTTTGAGTGAGCTCCACTTTCATCATGAACTCAGAACTTAGGAAGAGAGCCACCAAAAACTCCCTTTGAAAGGCTAGTGAGTTAAATTCATCACAATGAATCATGAAGGATGAAAATGCTAAGTTGTTGATTTAAGGACGAGATACTAATCCATAGAGCTTAGATTTTTGAGAATTGACAACCTTAGGTAATTTCTTTTCACTTGCTTCTAACTATGTTTGGAAATAATCTAAGGGATACATATTTAGTAGTTTTCGCGAGACGCTCAAGCTTAAGTGTGGGGGAGTTGATAAGTGTTATTTTGTTGATCATTTCAGGTTATTAAATTCATGTTTGACCCATATTTTACTTGCTTAATCTTGCATTTATTCTAGGTTCTAGAAATTACTACTATTTTGGACTTAATTGTAAATCTCAATACATTTGAATTATTTTACCACTAAATTGTTGATCTATTTTCGTAGGCATAGAAGGATTATGGACCTAGGTTATGCTGGGTCAAATTTGAGTCAGAAGTGGACTCGGATCGAGTGGTCAAGCTTCAGACAAATCTGGGCCGTCCGATTCAAAAATGGCTAGATCTGAGCCATCTGGGAACCTTTGAGGCAATCCGAGTTAGGTTAAGGCTGATCAAGCACTCAGGTCAAGATCTGATATTTTCATCCAAATCAGAGATCATTCAACTGTTGGATCAAGCTCAGAGGGCTCTAGACTGTCCATTCAAAGATCAGGTTGATCTGAGTCATCCATTGCAAATCTGGAGGATCCGAGCTACCCCGAGGCAGATCCTGACCCTTGATCAACATCATCAAAGTTTGGTTCAGATTGGAGAAGATCCGACCGTTGGATTCATCCGAAACAATCTCAGCCGTTGGTTTCAAAGTATATAAACTTAATTTCTCCCCATTGCAGCTTGTCGCGTCTTCTTCGCCGCAGCTGAGTTCTTCGAGTGTTCTTCATTTTTCTTCAATTTTTCTTCATCTGAGGGCGTGACCGTATGGATTCCAGACTTGGTTAGAGTTCTAGATCGTTGGAACGTCTTCTCCGTGAGAAATTCAGTTCAACTTCATCATTAAACAGAGCAACGTGAGGGTTTCACTAGCTCTGCCAATCGCACGATCGAATCAATCTAGCGAGCCATTTTTCATCCATCTGAGTAGTCCGGAGGGGTTCTCTGGAGTACTCTGATCATCCACAAATCATCATCGCAATCCCACAATGCTAGATTAAAGAAATCGGTTCAGTTTTCAACCAGCAGCAGAGTTTGACTTTGAATCGATCGGGGAGACAGATTTTTAAGCAATTTGTGGAGCTTAGGGGTTCGAGGCTCACTCTTGTGTGACGGCAAGAAGAACTTGGATCAAAGGAAGGGATCGATGCTAGTTTTCATAGCACAATTCTGTTTTTAGTTGTAATTTCGAATTCTACAGTTTCCTTACTGTTTCTGAATTTTAGATTAGTTGAGCATTAGTTTTATGTTTGTTTCTGCTTGAATTAGTTTCAATTATGCAAGCTAATTAGTTAGATTACTTGTTAGTGACTAGTTGCACTTAATTTCAGCTTGTTTCATACCTCAATTCCTGCGTATCAGCTTGTTTTTCTGCCTTCCAATTCATTTCCTGTGTATCAAGTTTTGGTTTACAGGTTTTTAAAGTCTGTGTCAAGAGATCCTTGGATTTACTACATCTTGTTTGAACATTAGACTCGAGCAATTACTCTCAGTTTGATCAGCTTGCTCGCATTAATTTCATTTCTGAAGTTTAGCTTAGTTTGTTGCGTATCAGTTTTTGGTCTGTGTGTCAGTTGTCAGTTGTCAGTTCCTGAATTTGTATCAAGTTAACATGTGTTTTTGTGAGCTTTGCATTCAGCTTGTTTCGTGTGTTGCAGCATTCAGTCTATTTCTGAGTTGATTAGTCTCCATCTTTGGGTTCCTTCATTCCATTTCTGCATTCAGTGTTTTTAAACTGATCAGTTCCTTGTTGCGTATTGGCTTCTCAGTTTCTGAAGTGCGTATCAAATGGAACACCAACGAGCTGATTGATATCAGCTTGTTCCTACTTCTGTTTGCTTTTGAATTTCAGTTTCCCTTTTGGTACATCAGTTATAATTACTGTAAGTTTGTATCAAGGAAAAATTCAATATTGGATTGGTGCATAGTTGTTTTCATGCGGTGTGTTTGAGTTTTAATTCAGCGAAGTTAAACACCACTTTTAGAGTAGTATTCCACTTGACTTCAGTTTAGCACGCAAATTCTGCAAAGTTACACTAGTTGATCAAGTTGTTCATTGGTTAAGTTCATCAATTGTCATACCTAGTTTAAATTCGTCTAGCTAAGCCCTTTCTTTTCATTGCATTTTCCTTTCTATTTGCAATCCAAACCCACGTTTTATTTGAAACCCAAAAATATCAACGACACATAAACTCGAGCTCGAATCAAACAACCTCAACTAGCCCTAGGAAAAAAATATGACCTGTGGCCCCTTTACTACGTTTCCATCTTTGCTAGCAAAAAGGGTTTCCAGCTTTACACATATCTAAATTTTGAGACCCACATTCGTGACACCTAGTTCGGGTCCATCAATGCTCTCACCTGGGCACAGTTCTCGGGCTCTCGCTCGAGCAGAGTTTCCAAGCTCTCACCTGGACAGGGCTTCAGACTTCCTGTCCAGACCACCACTTGAACACGAGTCACTAGCTAGTGCCCCATGCAAGGCGGCACTAGGAGAGACTGGCCCAGGAGAGCTGGCTGAGAGCTGGTGGCAGCATCCTCACCCACAAAGGCCCATAACCTGGGAGAGGATGCTCCGAGAGAGCCTCCCTGGACTGGCATTGGCTGAGATAGGAGGCATATGGTAATAGCCCCTCCAGCAATCGTCGAGCCAGTATTGCCAGCCGGACGGCATACGGAACCACTCTGGACCGAATGGCGGCAGACGTTAGGGACACCTCCCTTCGAACTCCCCGCTGGCACGCCCCTCCAAACCCTCCTCAAGAAAGTAGTGGAAGAGGAAGCCCTCGGGAGTTGTAGTGCTCGGGGAGACTACCCTCGTCAGAAGAGGGCAGACATTAACTCCCTTAGCAGAAGAGAACACCCGAGACAGACTTCCCAACCGCGGAGCGGCAAACTCATGAATCGGTGGAGAGAGGGATACCTCGGGGGTAGGAGGAGTGTGCCCCGGAAGGGGGGGGGGTTGACGGACCCAAACTATGTGTCACGAAAGTGGGTCTCAAATTTAGAATTTATAAATGAATGAAATGAATGCTGGAAACCCTTTTACAATCAAAGTATGAAAATGTAATATAGGGGCCACAGGTCGTATTTTTTCTCGGGGCTAGTTGACGTTGTCTGATTCGAGCTTGTATTTATGTGTCGTTTGTGTTTTCGGGTTTCAAATGAAAATTGGGTTTTGGGTTGCAATTGGAAATAAAAACTCAATGAAAAGGCGAGGAGAACATAATCATGAACTAAACCCAAGTGATTCCAACAATGAACTCAAATAATTTAGAAGCTCAAATGCACTTAGCCTAATTCAGAAAACCAATCTGATGTGAAATCATACCAATTTCGATTTATGCTAATGCAAAGAACTTCTTCAAGGATTATTACTCAAAACAAGCCAAATGGAAATCAATCTTCAACCAAATTGATACAAAACCAATTTCCAATGCTTTACTTGATACACAGTGCAAAGTAAATAACTGCAAAGTTTTACATGTCATACATTGGATGAAAATCAAACAAGCATACTGATGTGAAGTAAATGGGTGTGAAGCAAACAAAATTAAGTGCGAACTTCAGCAACAAATGAATGTACAACGATTGCAATTGGTACACAATATGGACTGATATGCATATTGACTGAATTCCTACATGTTCAGGAAGTGCAGAACATATGCAGAAATGATATGCAATACTTCAGAACCGAACTGATCTAATTTGAAACTGAAACACAGCAGTATTAGCAACTGAATTCGAATGCAAGAAATGGAAAACATGAATTAGATGCAGAATTTCAGAATTCCCTGCCAAGAATCAGTAAGTTGAATTCAAATTCAAACCAAACATCTAAGATCAAGTTCTCTATTCTAGTGTTCAGGGAAAATCAGAGGAGCTACTGATAATTTGCTACGGCTTCAGAGTTTATTAACTCAGATCTTTGCAGCTATAAAAACCGAACTGATGTGCAGCTATGGATTCAGAAATTCAGACCAAGGATGATAACTTCAAAAAAAATGAACTTATGTGCAGCTTTTGGAAGCAGAAATTCAGCAGCAGATCGAGTTATCAGAAATCAAGTTGCAGAAACAAATTGAAATGGCACGGGCAGAATGCAGAAATGAGCAGCTGGGAAGAAATTCAGGAATGGGGGTTTGATACACATTAAACTGAACTAAAATTCAGAAATAAAAACCAGTTGAGAAATGAACTTCGATTCACTATATTAACACACTGATTGTGATCTTTAATTGCAGGGAATTAACTACACAAGATTCAAAATTGAAAGAGATGCAAAATTCAGAAATAAAACTTGGCACGCAACAATGAAATGGCACGCAAGGTTTCAAACTGAAATAAACTGAAATCAAACACAACTACCCACTAGATAGGTTCCTAAACTACTCAACTTGAAGATTTAAAGCTAGAATACAGTTGAAACAATGCAATAAACGAAACTTAACCAAGCTGAAACCAATTCAGAAACAGAACAAGTGAAGCAATCAAATTACAGCTACTAAACATGAAATTAACCAAGCAATCTAAACCCCAATCTCTTCCCGAGCTCACAATCTTCTTGGTTGTCAATCAAGAGCCGGCTTCGAACCCCTAGGCACAGCAAATCAGTGGAAAATCAACTTCAATCCATGAATTCGGCTCAAACTGCTCCAAATGAGAAAATTCCAATCCGAGCCCTTTAATCTCAACTTGCCGAGCTGTGATGAAGATTTGGAGACGACCTGAGCTCACTTGAGAACCCCTACAAGTGGCTCAGGTGATCTGAATTTGCGTGTAGCTGAGATTCAAGCTCCCGGACCACAGAGAATGCGAAACCCTCAACAAGCTCTGTCCGGATGAGTTTGAGTTGAATTTCGGATCGAGATGGCCTTCCAAAGCTCCAGACGATGAGTTGCGGTTGAAATCGAGGTGGTCACGCCTTCTTGGATGAAGAATCTGCTAAGAACATGAAGAACAAACGAAAAAATGAAGAAGATGGCGAAGACGCGACGCTGAGAACTGCTGCGTGTTTTTGATTAAATAGTAACAAATGGACGGCTCAGATTGATCGGAGGAGATCCAACGGTAGATCTTGGTCTGATTTGAGCCAAACTTTTATGATGATGATCTGGCGTCAGGATCTGCCTTGTGGTAGCTCGGATCCTCCAGATGTGCAACGGATGGTCCAGATCAACTCTATCTGTGAATGGACGCTCTAGAGCCCTCCTTGCTTGATCCAACGGTTGATTTAGCTCTGATTGGGATGAAACCTTCAGATCTTGATCATAGAGCTTGATCAACCCTAATCCTAGCTCGGATTGCTTCAGATCGTCCCGGATGGCTCAGATCTAGCCGCTCTTGAATCGGACGGCCCGGATTAATCGTAGGCTTGATAATTCGATCTGGTTCACATCCGACTCAAGTTTGACCCAGTATGCCCTAGGTCCAGGATCCTTTCATGCCTACAAAAATATATCAGAAAATTAATGGCCAAATAACCCAAAAAATGTGTAATTTTGCAATTAAGTCCAAAATAAGATAAAGTTCCAAAACCTAGGGTAAAATCATAATTAAGCAATAAAAACATGGTTCAAACATGGATTTTAGCAATTAAAATAATCAATAAAATGGTGCTTATCAACTCCCCCACACTTAACCTTGAGCGTCTCGCGAAACAACTAAATAAGTATCCCTTAGGCTCTCTTAAGCATAATTAGAAACAAATGAAAAGAAATTACCTAAGGTTGTCAATTCTCATAAATCTAAGCTCTATGGATTAGTATCTTGTCCTTAAATCAACAACTTAGCTTTTTCGTCTATCATGAGTCATTGAGATGAATCTAAATCACTAGCCTTTCAAGGGAAGTTTTGGTGGCTCTCTCCTTAAGTTCTAAGTTGATGATGGAAGTGGAGCTCACTCAAACACACATGCTTCTTGCACTACCATAGGCTTGCTTATTGTCTAATCTCCACCATTATTCATGATTAGGATCAACAACTATAAAAACAAATGAAAGCATGGAAAATGGTAAGAAATGGAGTAAAAATCAAGAAAATGGAAAATGAATGGAGTGGGAGACTCGGTTGCTCAAAAATGTTTCCAATGTGCTTTGCCCCATCTTAACAGTCTTCTAATGATATCAAAAGCGTGGTGGAGTAAATCTTGAGTAAATTCCTTTGACTTGGATGAAAAATAACTCCATTTGATCTCAATGTGCCAAGTTTCAATTTTTGTGCCAACCTTGCTTCTTTCACTCTTTTCTCAGATTTTTTTCTTTCTTTCTTTCCCTCTAGTGAATTCAGAATGTAA
This sequence comes from Boesenbergia rotunda, assembly GCA_024364735.1. Lineage (NCBI taxonomy): Eukaryota > Viridiplantae > Streptophyta > Magnoliopsida > Zingiberales > Zingiberaceae > Boesenbergia > Boesenbergia rotunda. Next base: position 584,047 of record JAGFNQ010002072.1, on the reverse strand, counting down.
TGGAGCAAAGAGTTTAATTCGGATCAGAGAACTTCAATGATTTTCAATGCCAACTCAATTGTGTCCACTTGGTTTCTTTTCATTTTTTTTTTCAAACTGCTTTCTTCTTTTTTTTTTCTTTTTTCTGCTCTGAATTGAAATTCAATCTTGTTCTGATCAGTTGGGATGCACTCCACACTTGTTGCTACATTCCTATACCTACTGCCGTGATCCATATCCTTAAAAACTCAATCTCAGATTTGAGTTGGCACAAACTTCCTCTCTAGCATCTACTGATTTTTTTTTCTTTTCATTTCTTCCTCTGTTTTTGGCACTGATTTGCTCTGCAATGATCTCAGATTTTTCCAGCTGCAGAAATTCCTTTCCTTCTTCAGATCAGCCTTTGAATTTAGATCGTATCCAGCTAGAATTCAGCTTGTGTTCAGCTGTAAATTCAGCTTGTTTCCCTCACTGATTTTTTTCGAATGCAGAAATTTTCAGCAGCTTTTCATGGATTTTTCAGACTTTGCATCTTCAATTCAGATTGTAGCAACATGTTACTTGATCTTCCTAGCAAGGTACAGCTGATATTCTGATTTTTCAGCCAAGTATAGCTGGAATTTCGAAATGATCACAGCATTTTTTTTTCTTTTTTGGCATGGCACAGATTTCAGATTTCTCCATTGCTTGTCTCTTGCTTCAATCCGGAATTCAATTCTGATTCCATTTCACTTCCAATTTAAATTGGTTCCATCCTTATCCACTTCTTCTTGTGCATTCTTGGCACCAAACTCACTCACTTGGCACCTTTTGGCTTCAAATTGGCAAAAAAAATTTTTTTTTTCGAGTTGAAATGCATCCAAAACTTTAGTCACTTCCCCACACTTGAATCTTTGTCCGTCTCGGGCAAAATAGCATTAGAAACATATCAAACACAAGTCCAAAGAAAAGTGAAGGTAAGAGAAGGAAATAAGTAACGACAAATAGGATAAACATGATTATTGCTAAAAATTGATGTGGAAAGGAAAACAAATGGATTAGCCTCTATAGATGTGATCCAATCATTGAAATATGGTTTTGAAAGAACCTAAGCAAGTTCTAGAGTACAATAACATAGGTGTGCCACAAAAATAAGGCTAAGTCTCACTAGGTCAAAATAATTCATCCCAAGTCCTCAATTAAGAATCTAAAGCAAAGGAGTACTCAAGCATCCAAGATTTCATCCATTAGCTCAAACCTTAAGTCTTAACAACCAAATTTAATTTATTTTCCAAAAGACTCTAAAATGCTATGGAATAACCTAGAGGGATACTTTTATTTCTACTCATGCAAGAGAAAGTGACAAAAGAAATAACATGCATTTATTTACAAGGACTCAGTTCAAAGGAAAATTCTAATTCTAGGAAGCATGGAAATGAAAAAATAAAATAAAAGAAAAATACAAGAAAATCATACTCCCCTTTATTCTGGTGGGCGGAGTCTATCCAGAAGTAGCCTCCACCGTGGTAGTGGAGGGGTCTGAGTGGCTGAGAGATCTAGGACTCCCCCACACTTAAACTTTACAAAAAATTTCTCTGGTGGCCTAAGGCGATTCAGGTTCAAAATCCACTGAAGGAATGGAGTTCTTCGAATTAAAGCAAAATCATCTCCTCCTTCTTTATGCCTTTCAGAAGTCCTTCCAGGAGGCTGAAGTCTGTTCAGTTGGAGCACCCACTCCTGAAGTCTTCTGGACCCTGGAGGTTCTATAATAGTAGATGTATCTGTGGTCTCATCCTGGTCATGTACATGCTCCTCTTCAGCCTCAGGCTCTGGTGGACAATCAACTGGTGATCCTTGGGTGCTTGCTTCCACCATGCAAGTCCCTACACTTCCTGGTTCGTTCTCTAAATCTTGTGGTGGTCCCTGGGGCTTAGTGCAATCCCCTACACTTATGGAATCATCTCCTCTGCATGCTTCTCCTGTAATATCTGCAACAACAGTATCAGAAAAATTAGGACCATCAATAATACTATCATCAGAAAATAAAAAATGAGAATGGTCCTGTGGAGCTTCAATTTCTTCTTCTGGAGCTGAAAAATTTGGCAATAGATTTTGAGTAGGAATCTCCGGAGGAATGCATGCTGTAGGTGCCCAGACTTTAATGTATTCTTCTTCTTCTTCTTCTACTAAATTTACAGGATTAATTGAAGAAGGACTTTGCCATGCACTAGGGTCACCTTGAACTGATATAAAACCAACTCCGGGGCTCTCAGAATTACAAGCAGCTTGAGAAGATAAATGTTCTGCTCTTTGGGCTTTTATCTGATTCAATCGATCTTGCACGTTTTGAAACCATTGTTGTTGTTGTTCTTGAAAAGTTTGCTGTTGTTGTTGGATTTGTTGACGCATCTCCCTAATCCTTTAGTGTAGAGCCTCATCCCAATCAGGATCATCAAAACCTCCTTGGTTAGTGTGGAACCCCTGTTGGTCTTGAAATAGAAAATAGGGCTGCTGAAGTCCAGGAGGAGGCTGTGCATGCTGAAATGGAAACTGTTGGGGCTGCTCAAATGGATGAAATGACTGATTAAATTGCTGAATATTTGGTTCACAAGTTGGTGGAGATGGCTGAAAACTGTAGCCCTGAAATTCGTGGATCTGAGGTTGAAATTGTTGTGGTGAACACTCAAATTGATGTTGGGGCTGTTGGTAGTGATTTTGGTGCTGAATTTGTTGAGGATATGGCTGGAAATTGCTTTGGAAATTTGATGGACCTTGCTGAAAACTATTCCCCGGAAAACCTTGATTTGGACCTTGCTGAAAAGTGTGATTGGGCTGCTGAAAACTCTGAAACTGCTGTTGGAATTGTGGCTGCCCATGAAAACCTTGATTTTGGTTAAATGTTGACTATTGATGCTGAAAACCTTGCTGAAAAGGTTGAGACATCTGCTGGAAATTTTGATAGCTTCCCTGAACTTGCTGATTTTGGTGGTATTGAGGCTGAAAATTCTGATATTGCTGTTGGAATTGTTGTGGTTGCTCGAATTGCTGTAATGGTGGCTGAAACTGAAAGTTTGGTTGCTGAAAATTAGAATAGGGCTGCTGGAATTTCTGGAGAGGCTGAAATTGTGGCTGAGGTAGCTTCTGGTAAGTAGATGACTGAGCTTTCCATTTTTGTTGGTAGTCCAACTCCTTTAACACATTTCTTAACTCCTCCAATGTCTTTTCTATCTCTTTACCGAACTCTGGTGACCCCATTTTGAATTTGCAGCCCTGTCACAAAACAAATAAGAAAAATGGCAGTACCCGTATACAAAAGAATAAGCAACAAAAAATAGAACCCAATGATATATCAAAAAGTATACAAGTAAAAATCAAACAAATCAACTAGTTGCTTCCCCGGCAACGGCGCCAAAAATTTGACGGACCCAAACTATGTGTCACGAAAGTGGGTCTCAAATTTAGAATTTATAAATGAATGAAATGAATGCTGGAAACCCTTTTACAATCAAAGTATGAAAATGTAATATAGGGGCCACAGGTCGTATTTTTTCTCGGGGCTAGTTGACGTTATCTGATTCGAGCTTGTATTTATGTGTCGTTTGTGTTTTCGGGTTTCAAATCAAAATTGGGTTTTGGGTTGCAATTGGAAATAAAAACTCAATGAAAAGGCGAGGAGAACTTAATCATGAACTAAACCCAAGTGATTCCAACAATGAACTCAAATAATTTAGAAGCTCAAATGCACTTAGCCTAATTCAGAAAACCAATCTGATGTGAAATCATACCAATTTCGATTTATGCTAATGCAAAGAACTTCTTCAAGGATTATTACTCAAAACAAGCCAAATGGAAATCAATCTTCAACCAAATTGATACAAAACCAATTTCCAATGCTTTACTTGATACACAGTGCAAAGTAAATAACTGCAAAGTTTTACATGTCATACATTGGATGCAAATCAAACAAGCATACTGATGTGAAGTAAATGGGTGTGAAGCAAACAAAATTAAGTGCGAACTTCAGCAACAAATGAATGTACAACGATTGCAATTGGTACACAAGATGGACTGATATGCATATTGACTGAATTCCTACATGTTCAGGAAGTGCAGAACATATGCAGAAATGATATGCAATACTTTAGAACCGAACTGATCTAATTTGAAACTGAAACATAGCAGTATTAGCAACTGAATTCGAATGCAAGAAATGGAAAACATGAATTAGATGCAGAATTTCAGAATTCCCTGCCAAGAATCAGTAAGTTGAATTTAAATTCAAACCAAACATCTAAGATCAAGTTCTCTATTCTAGTGTTCAGGGAAAATCAGAGGAGCTACTGATAATTTGCTACGGCTTCAGAGTTTATTAACTCAGATCTTTGCAGCTATAAAAACCGAACTGATGTGCAGCTATGGATTCAGAAATTCAGACCAAGGATGATAACTTCAAAAAAAATGAACTTATGTGCAACTTTTGGAAGCAGAAATTCAGCAGCAGATCGAGTTATCAGAAATCAAGTTGCAGAAACAAATTGAAATGGCACAGGCAGAATGCAGAAATGAGCAGCTGGGAAGAAATTCAGGAATGGGGGTTTGATACACATTAAACTGAACTAAAATTCAGAAATAAAAACCAGTTGAGAAATGAACTTCGATTCACTATATTAACACACTGATTGTGATCTTTAATTGCAGGGAATTAACTACACAAGATTCGAAATTGAAAGAGATGCAAAATTCAGAAATAAAACTTGGCACGCAACAATGAAATGGCACGCAAGGTTTCAAACTGAAATAAACTGAAATCAAACACAACTACCCACTAGATAGGTTCCTAAACTACTCAACTTGAAGATTTAAAGCTAGAATACAGTTGAAACAATGCAATAAATGAAACTTAACCAAGCTGAAACCAATTCAGAAACAGAACAAGTGAAGAAATCAAATTACAGCTACTAAACATGAAATTAACCAAGCAATCTAAACCCCAATCTCTTCCCGAGCTCACAATCTTCTTGGTTGTCAATCAAGAGCTGGCTTCGAACCCCTAGGCACAGCAAATCAGTGGAAAATCAACTTCAATCCCTGAATTCGGCTCAAACTGCTCCAAATGGGAAAATTCCAATCCGAGCCCTTTAATCTCAACTTGCCGAGCTGTGATGAAGATTTGGAGACGACCTGAGCTCACTTGAGAACCCCTACAAGTGGCTCAGGTGATCTGAATTTGCATGTAGCTGAGATTCAAGCTCCCGGACCACAGAGAATGCGAAACCCTCAACAAGCTCTGTCTGGATGAGTTTGAGTTGAATTTCGGATCGAGATGGCCTTCCAAAGCTCCAGACGATGAGTTGCGGTTGAAATCGAGGTGGTCACGCCTTCTTGGATGAAGAATCTGCTAAGAACATGAAGAACAAACGAAAAAACGAAGAAGACGGCGAAGACGCGACGCTGAGAACTGCTGCGTGTTTTTGATTAAATAGTAACAAATGGACGGCTCAGATTGATCGGAGGAGATCCAACGGTAGATCTTGGTTTGATTTGAGCCAAACTTTTATGATGATGATCTGGGGTCAGGATCTGCCTTGTGTTAGCTCGGATCCTCCAGATGTGCAACGGATGGTCCAGATCAACCCTATCTGTGAATGGACGCTCTAGAGCCCTCCTTGCTTGATCCAACGGTTGATTTAGCTCTGATTGGGATGAAACCTTCAGATCTTGATCATAGAGCTTGATCAACCCTAATCCTAGCTCAGATTGCTTCAGATCGTCCCGGATGGCTCAGATCTAGCCGCTCTTGAATCGGACGGCCCGGATTAATCGTAGGCTTGATAATTCGATCCGGTTCACATCCGACTCAAGTTTGACCCAGTATGCCCTAGGTCCAGGATCCTTTCATGCCTACAAAAATATATCAGAAAATTAGTGGCCAAATAACCCAAAAAATGTGTAATTTTGCAATTAAGTCCAATATAAGATAAAGTTCCAAAACCTAGGGAAAATCATAATTAAGCAATAAAAACATGGTTCAAACATGGATTTTAGCAATTAAAATAATCAATAAAATGGTGCTTATCAGGGGTCACACGGGAAGACAGGGGCGCCGCAGTAGTAGCTTTTGCAGAAGCCGGCGCCCGAGCTCGCTTCGCTCGGTGGGGAGGAGCGGGTGTGCTATATGGAGATGAGAAGATAGCCGAACGAAGCGCCTGAGGACGAGTTTCCAGTAGAAAGTCGCTCATATCAGGGGCTCCCGTACGGGGAGCTGGGCATGTTCTCCTTGGTTCCTTCCCCTTGCGGGAAGTGCCCTCGTGCGGGGAAGTGGTGGGTTTGAGTATCCGGGGCAAAAGAGGTGAATCAGGAGGGAGCATCATCTCAAAGAATTCTCGGTCAATCTCCTCTGAGGGAGAAGAATACGAATCGTCCGAGAGAGCATAGAGCCCTCTCAGGGAAAAAGCTTCTTCAGAAGAGTCGGTGGACATGCTGGGAGATGGACGAGGAGTTCGGTTCCGCTGGTTTTCTCTGGAAGTGAAGATGGCAAGGGCCGCCTATGTATAGGAGGAGGAAAAATATCTCAGCCGTTCGTGGGAGACCTCGATAAACCGCAAGATCAAACGGTCAACCACGCAAGGGGAAGGCGTGGAGATGTGGTAGAGCTGGAGTAAATGCGCAAGGGCTGCTCGATGCCCAAGGTGCTTATGACTGGTGACGGACGTTTCGCTGCCCGACGTGTCACGTCGCCCGAGCCCTGTTCCATCACTCATTAAAGCAGACGTCAGAGATTGAGATACGAATTGCGTCGATGGGACGGTCGCAGAGGGGTTCTCGTAAACGGGCCGGCTCCTGCCAATCCCGGGGCTTTGGGCCTAGCCGGTCGCGTGGCGACCAACGTCTCCCTGTTGTAGACCCAACTGAGCGGTAAACCCTCGTCAGTAGGTCTGACCCTCCTGGTCCCTTAGTTCAATGATTTGCATAGTAAGGAAGCGTCCCGATCGGAGCGCTCCGTTCGACGATCCTGGAGATCGCTAACGGTTCGACGAAGGGAACAGGCCTGAGAGGTTTGAGGGGGAATGAAGAGGTTCCGATCGGCAAGGTAAAAATGACACATCGCTCAAAACCCGTCAACCTCACAAGTATACAAAAAAGAAAGGAAAAAATATAGACGACTTGGACCCTCACTTGAAAGGCACATCGGTCACGTTGGGCAAGTCCTCGCACATGTCCTCAAGACCCACTGCCGTTGGAGGCAGATCGGGAAGCAGATACCCGCCAAGCCTGAGTCGGCGGACGATGTTCAGCCCTTGCGGCATCATTACATCCATAAACCGTTTGGCAATTTCGGCCATGTGGGTAGGGGCGTTGATGCACTCAAGCCTGTACTTCTCCTATCGGGAATCTTCGGTCTCCTTGTAAGATTGAAGCGCCATCAGCTCTGATCTGGCTGCCTCCCACTCGGACCTCTCCTTCCGTAGCTGTTCAAGCTCTTCTTTCTGAGTGTGCAACAATTGATCTCTGGAGGAGAGCTCCGTGTTTGTGACTGGGCCAGAGCATCAGCATCTCTGGTCTCCAGTCGGGCCCGAAGAGAGTCGAGGGCAACTGATGCCCTCTGAAGGTCAGACTGCGCGTGGGCTGACTCGGCCTGGGCTTCCACTTGTAAGGCTCGCATTTTTCGCTCGGCGTGCTTCAGGGTGGAAAGCCTGATGTTTTCTTGGGAAGTGGCTTGTCGCGCCGTCTCAACTTAGCCGCGCGCCACCTCGAGTTGTTCCCCCGTGTGTGCCAGTTGATCTTGCAGAGCCTGAACCTCCTCTCGTAAGTGATTCAAGATGGGCTCGTCGGCAACGAATTGGGAGTGCACCAGCTGCGTTTGCGGCACTTCACCTCCCTTTCGGCCTTAGTCTGTGCTGAACTCTGGGCTAGGAGAGACATAGAGACGCCATGGCAGTCTCCTACGAACTGTAGGAGGAACACCGTTCCTAGGAGTCAGAACTGAAAGGTGCAGTGGAAGACCTAGATCGTTTGCACATACCTGAGTGGCCTTAAGGAAAAAAGCGTCGGCTTTGTTGCGAGAGCCCCGAAAGTAGGACTCCTCAAACCCTTGGGCATAGCGATCGGCTACCGACCCATACAGGCACAGATCCTGGTGGTGCTCGGGCAGCTCGCCTGGGGGCATCTTTAGGCGACGGTCTGCCCGAGAGGGCACCAAGAGGTGCATCATCAGGTCCTCAGTCGGACCCTTGGCAGAAAGGGCTCCTGATCGGTCAGACATCAGGGTGTCGGAAGTGTTGGAGGTGGCAGAAGGGTTGGCGGGCGATGTGGTGACGGAAGGATCGGCCGCAACAGCGGGGTTAGGGGCAACGACAGAGGCAATTTGCTGGTAGGCAAACGGGGGAGTCTTCAACGGGAATGGCGGCCGGAGAGTCAACAGCGGGGGCTACGTAGGGAACAATGGCCAAAGAAGCAGAGCGGGCTTCTAGCTCGGGAGCTGCTCTCTTTTTCTTCTTCTTCTTCTCCAGACGTTTGCTGGAAGAAGGGAGGGATGAGCCCCCTGTTGGGGAGGACGCTCGTCGGTGTTTGGAAGGAAGGCACGGTTGGACAGTTGCGGACGGAGCGGTCTCGGAAGTAGTGGGAACTGACCCCTGTACAGTCGGGGTCGGGTTGGCCGGGACGACCTCTGCTACAGTACCTCCTCTAGCAGCCAACATAGAGGCAATCCGAGTTTGTAGCTCGGCCATCTCTAGCCTGAAACCTCCCTTCAGGGCCGTAGACAGCAGTAGGCAAACTGTGAAAGCAAAATAGGTTCATGCATGACTAAGAGATATACCTGGCAGACACCGGGAGACTTACCAGCGTCGGATAGAGAAGGGGTGTGTAGCGACCCGCCTTCTTACTGCCTTAGACGGATCGTTACATTTCTCTATACTTCTCTACTCTTATACATGACTAAAAGTAAAATGCGGAAATCTTTTTTTTTTTAAACTTTTATATTCATCTAACAATTATATTCTAACTTAAGCAATCATGCATAATAACACATCACACTTCTTTTCTCAAAAGCTCGCGAATGGTACACTTTGAAACCTGCCTCACCCAACTGAACTGTCGAGTACCAGTCGACTGGTGACGTGGCAGTCGACTGGTACGCCTGTGAGCTGAAAGTTCAGCTTTCGGCAGTTGCTTCACAGCTCCATCAAACCCATAATTTCGAGCCATATGGAATCATGACACCATTTCTACACTCTATGACAGTTTTCAAATGAGTTTAGTCAATCAAAACGAATCCCTAAACTTGAAATTAGGACTTTTGCGGAAGAAATTAAACTATGCAAGTTATATGAATTTTAACACTAAAGTTTGTACCAATCTTGACTTCTATACATTCATAGCACCAAATGCATGTTCTATGACCTTGCTAAAGCATTATGAAATGTGGTTGCAACTTTTCTAAACATTTTTAAGCAATGAAACTTAATTCAAAGAAGAAATTGATACTATCTTGGTACATGCATCTATTTTTCTAACATAGTATCAATACTTCCATCTACTCATATTTCTACTTATCCAATGCAATCATAAAAATATATAGACTAAAAGAAATGACATGGAATCTTTACTCTAAGGAATTGAGCATATAAAACTATCCATAACTTAAATATTCGCTAAACTCCATAAAGCAAGAACATGAAATTCAAATGAACTATAACATTATGAATTAATAACTAAATTGTCTTGCGCCAAAGATCTCTCCATAATCAGCCACCACACACACTCTACTCAGCACCGCCTCGTCGTCTTCCTTCAGAATTGCTTGCCTTTACCTTTATCTGCAATAAGAGGAAATGCATCTATAAGCGAAAAGCTTAGTAAGTACTATCTAGCTCACAAAAACTCGAAATATGCAAACATGCTTCTAGATCAAACTGAACATCATATGAGATACTAATATGCTTGAAAGCAAACTACGAACATGTATAGCTCAAAACATGCATACTCAAGCAATAGATAATCTCAATTTACTTTTCTTGGCTCAACTTGAAACTTTAGCTATTCTTTAACTTTTGAAAACTTTCTGAAACTTTAGAAAACTTTGCTAAAGCATATACTTGAAAATAATAATCACTTGGATCCACTGAAGACGTAAGTACCATCTGATATGCGCGTTCCCTAAAAGGTTGGGGTAGCGAGCCACCAATCCTAATAGAGCAGACCTTGGTCTACCAGGGCCAAGACCTTGGAATTGGACACCTGGATTACTTTAACGACGCCCTTGGACGCCGGGTACTGGCCTTATAAAATAAAATAGCTTTTCTTTCTTTTCTTTCTTATCTGTAAATGCCTTGGCATTTTCTGGAGCACCTTGCGTGCTAAAATCCCTAAGTCTTGACTTTTGGGGATTTCTTAAGGCCTTGGCCTTTTCTTTTCTTATCTTTATCTTTTCTTTTCTTTTCTCATAGCTTTTCTTGGACCCTAAACTCACATAGGGTATTAATCAACATATATAAGCATATAATGAACTAATATCACATGCAAAAAAACTCAAACAAAAGCAAATATCTCTTTTAAAAACTTTTAAAGGAAATTCTCGCGGAAAAACCGCCTCTTACTGCAGGTGAGCAGTACTTACATTGATATCTTGGACTTACAACCAAGATTAATGTCTAGAGCTCGGGAGAAACTTGAGATCTCAGAGAATTCTTCACGTCTACGCGTTCCTCTCGTCGCGGGGATCCCGAATATAGGATTATCTCTTGGAGAAGAGTCTTGGCCGGCCCTCCTTGGCCTTGATGGTGGTCGTCGTCGCCCAAGAGGAGAGGTGGTCGGCGTGAGGGTTTGGAGAGGAGAGAAATAAAATTTCTCTCTTTAACTATCTATTTATACTTAAGGCAGATTAAACTAACAATTCCTTAAATAACCTTCTCTCCGTCCTTGTTGTGCTTGATACCCCAGCCCAGCTGGCCGCGCGCTCCCTTGGTCTCGTGGTGGTCGCGGTTCGAGCCACCCGCTGCACTTAATTGGTTTTTTTTCCATTTTTGGCTTTTTCCTTTTTCTTTTTCTTTTTCCAAAAATACCAAACGGACTCGGAAAATTCCATAAAAATACTCTAAAAATTCCTAAAAATATCTAGAATATTTCTAAACCATTTCTAAATAATTCTAAGGACTTTAAGAACTAAAAATGGGAATTTTGGGGCGTTACAATCCCCCATACCTTATAAAAAGTTCGTCCTCGAACTTAGAATAATTCTGGATATCTTTCTCTCATGCTGTCCTCACGTTCCCAAGTAGCCTCTTCATGCTTTTGATTCTGCCAGATGACCTTCACTAGTGGCACTTCTTTGTTTCTTAATCTTTTAACTGCTTTGTCCACTATCTGTGTCGGTCGGCTCTCATAACTAAGATCTTCTTGGATCTGTACTGACTGAGGCTGAATCACTTGGCTAGGGTCGTGAAGCACTTCTTTAGCATAGAGACATGAAAGGTACTGTGGATAGCTGAATATCCTCTGGCAGGTCCAGCTCATAGGCTACTTTCCAACTCTCTTTATATCTATAGGGTCCTATGTAGCGAGGACTCAGCTTTCCCTTCTTGCCAAAATCTCACCACTCCCTTCATGGGAGCGACCTTGAGAAATACTGAATCTCCAACTTGGAACTCAAGTGGCTACGGCGTGTGTCAGCATAACTTTTCTGTCTACTCTGGGCAGTCTCAATCCTCTGGCGGATCGTCTGGATAGCCTGAGTGGTCTCATCTATAAGCTCAGTCTGGCTGCCTAGTTCTGACTCCATCTCTTTCTTCTCACCAGCTTCTTGCCAACATATGGGTGATCTGCATTTCCTGCCATACAATGCCTCATAAGGTGCCATCCTGATGGTGGCCTGATAGCTATTGTTGTAGGCAAACTCAGCTAAGCACAGAAATTTGCACCAACTGCCTTTAAAGTCCAATGCACAAGCTCTGAGCATGTCTTCTAAATCTGATTTACCCTCTCTGTTTGTCCATCTGTCTGGGGATGGAAAGCTGTGCTGAACTGAAGTCTGGTGCCTAGGGCGTCCTGAACACACTCCAAAAATGGGAGGATGAATCGCCCATTCTCTGTCAGAAACGATCGACTTCGGAATCCGTGAAGCCTGATTACTTCTTCTCACGTACAGCTGTGCTAACTGCTCTACCGAATGCGATAACTTGATGGCTAGGAAGTGGGCAGACTTGGTCAACCTGTCCACTATCACCCAAATTGCATCATGTCCATGGGTGGTTCTTGGAAGACCTGTGATAAAGTCCATGGATATTTCTTCCCACTTCCACTCTGGAATGGGAAGTGAAGTGGCTGTAGAACTCCTCCTGGTCTCTGGTGCTCTGCTTTGAC
>JAGFNQ010002072.1:503922-562976 GCA_024364735.1 Boesenbergia rotunda | reverse complement strand
TGAAACTAGCCGAAGCTACCAATCCAAAACTCAAACTAGTTAGACCAGAATTTTTCAAGATTAATTTTGAAAATGAAATTTCATTAAACGACTTTGTCAAGAAAAGGGTTGATGATCTAATAAAGCTATGGCCAAAGAAGGCCTAGTGCCTCGCCAAGACTTGGAAGCCAATTTTTGAATTTCAAATTCAAATTACTTTTTGTCAAATTCAAATCTAACACAAATTTTCAGTTAAGTATAGATTCAAACATTTTCTTTCAAAATAAATTTAACTGTTTTCAAAAATTAACTTAAGGTTTTCAAAATAAATAATAATTTTTCAAAATAAATTTTAATTATCAAAACTTGTCTCACAAAACCTATAAGGCTAACGTGATTGAAAACCCTAGATTTGGGTGAGACAGACTAGGCAGTGAAACTCAATTTAAGCTATTCCTGACTCTAATTGGATCCAAATCAATAAAACTCTTTATGTGTAGGAACATAAAGATTTGGACCTGTTGGGACCGGGTGCATGTTGACAAGGATACGGGTTCGTAAATTTTAAAATATTTACGTGCAGCGGAAGAATTAGCATAAATAATTTCTCAAATTATTTTTAACCACATATCTAGCATGCGACCTTATGATGTGTGGAAATGATCATAAAATAAAATTTTGCGAAAAGTAAACTAATTTACTTAGTACCTCGCGTAACTCGAAGTAAGGGACGAGATCCAACCGTAGCGTCCCTTGGAAGCTCCGCCTCTATTCGCGTCCACGCCGAGTTCTCTTCGGGATGACTTCGCAAAGCCACGAGTTTTGTGCCGACGAGAACTACTAGATTCTCCAAAGACACAACTAGAATATCAAGAGAGAGATATGGAAACTAACCACCAAGTAACGGAATCAAGATTCCATGAAGGAAGGAAGGAGTCACGACCCGCTTCGTCTTGGTGGTTGCTCACGGCTAGGGAAGGTGGCGCTGGCTCTAGAGAGAGAAAGTGGCACCTGCCCTAGAGAGAGAAAGGGCACCGGCCCTAGAGAGAGAAAGGGCGCCACCCCTAGAGAGAGAGAGAGCTTAAGGGAGAGAGAGAGAGCTTCTTAATCTCTTGATTAATTGGAATTCAAGGCTTGCCTTTAGTTCCTTTATATAGTAGTCTCTCCATTGCCAAGTCTCCCTTTTAACGGAATAAATTTTCATAAGAAATTTATCTTATAAATTTTCTTATGACTTATTCTGTTATGCCAAGTTTTATTATAACTAACTTTATAATAAAACAAATATATCTCTCCTTTTAATTATGAAATAAAATTTGTATAAAATTTTCTTATCATGGAAAAATCAATTCATAATTGATTTTATAAATTAAAATTAAACCAATTCATGGTTCATTTTAATTTCCATAAAAAAGAATAAATTTCTACAATTTTCTTTATAAATTTCTTTATATAAATCTCTTTATATAAATTAATTTATTTATCCATAATTTTATAAAACAAATCGCGCATGATTTATTTTATAATTTAAACCAAATTAATTGGTTTTCTCTCCTTGTGGTGGTCGGCCAAACCAAAGAGGGTGGGCACCCTCTTTGGCCGGCCAAACCAAGCCAAAGCCCTCGCGAATTAAACTCATTTAATTCGCCCAATAAGCCTTCAAAAGACTTAGCCATATTAAGCTTCCGTTGCGCCTCTGATTAATTCAGATTCGACTTATTTCTCTTGATTGGAAAATCTAATTTTCAACTCGTTTTAAATCCCTCGGATTACTCGTAGTGTGTGTGACTAAATAGGCTTTCGATTTATGTTGGTCGTCTATAATCAACCAATTATAGAACGATCATGAGTGGCACCTAGTAGTACATCATGATCCCCAATTAATCGAAAGATCAACGGTTGACCTCAGAAATAATTCTGAAACCCTTCAGCAGCTCTAATGAATCGTGCCTCATTCCCTTCACCATCTTATACCCACTTGGTTCAGGACACGGTCTATGTGTGTCAGTCCCCACTAGGCTGACTACGTCACACCTAGCCCAAGTAACGTTCTCTCGTCCTTTGGATTCTAATTACTCTCATGTATACAAGAGACTCATACTCTAAACATGTCATGCACTGGCCAGAGGCTTTGAGTAACAATCCGACGATAGGCCTTGGGTATACATCTCCTCGCAAGGAGTGGTGAATCCTTTGTAGGTTGTTCAAACATCTTCGGGCACTTCGGCTTATACCCAACCATCCTGGGTCCACACCTCCTTGGAGATGCTTGCTTAAGATGTTAAAGTATAAGTCTCCATGACCAAGATGACTTGAACACCGCAAGTCAAAGGAACATCGCACTTAAGCTGCAGTAAGAACTTCACTGACATGTCTATATATAGATTACCATATGAAGTTTTACAGCCAGTCACTCCAATGAACTAGTTCCCTTAACTAGCATTCATGTTTATCTCCGGACATCCCAATGTCACCAGCCAGTGAGAATCAGCTGATTAGAGAATAACCATGCTAGTCTCAACAGAATTGACAGTGTCCGTATTTATCAATTCATCGACTAGGGATATTTCAATACTTCATAATTGCACATGTAGAGATAATCACTAGTTGTGATTCCATCACAAATTCTCTCATGCTGTGAATTATATTACGGACATTCAGTAAATGAGTTTAAGATCCCAATCAAATACACAAACATGTATACTCAAATATTGAATTTTCATTTATTAAAGTAAATGATTACAATCATAAGGCGATTGCCTTAGGACACTTCTCTCATATTACTAACAGGACCAATGGATGTTGGATAGCGGTTGCTCCAGACACATGACTGGAGATAAATTGAAGTTCACCAAACTCAAGTTCAAGAACCTAGGCTCAGTGGCATTTGGTAACAATGCTACACTCAAGGTAATTGGGTCAGGTAATATTGAACTCAAATCTGACTTTGTTATTAAGAAAGTTCTTTTGGTTGAAAACTTCAATTTTAACTTACTTAGCATAAGTCAGTTATGTGATTCTGGTTATATAGTCACCTTCAACAATTCTAACTGCCTGATTAGAAATGTACAAGACTCAGAAATCATGCTTAAGGGCACTAGGAAAAATAATGTATACACTATAAACCTACCTCTAGTACCCAAATGTATGTTAACTCAGTTAGAACAATCAAACCTCTAGCATAGGAGATTAGGTCATACCAATCTGAGAACTATCTCAAAAATCACCCAACTTGGATTAATCAAAGGTATCCCCAAAATTAAAAATAATGAAAATCTAATATGTGAATCATGCAATCAAGGCAAACAAACCAAATCTAATCACAAATTAATCCAATCTGATTTAACTCAAACCACACTTGAGCTCCTGCACCTTGACCTATTTGATTCACATGGAGCCAAGTCACTAGTCGGGAACCGATACTGCTTAGTAATAGTTGATGATTACTCTAGGTTCACCTTGGTTAGGTTTCTAAAAACCAAAGATGAAACCCTAAACCTATTTAATGAATTCTGCAAATTAATTGAAAATCAAAATGATACTAAAATTAAAAGACTTAGGAGTGACCACGGGGGAGAATTTGAAAATCAACGGTTCGAGGAATTTTGTAAGGTAAATGGGTATTTACATGAATTTTCATGTCCTAGAACCCCCCAACAAAATGGAATAGTCGAAAGAAGGAATAGAACATTACAGGAAGCCGCTAGGGCTATGCTCAACGAATTTAGCCTAGCAAACCAATATTGGGCAGAAGCAATTAGTACGGCTTGTTACATCCAAAATAGGGTTCTGATTAACAAGCGACACAACAAAACACCCTATGAACTGTACTACCATAGACTCCCAAATCTACACTACCTAAGGGTCTTAGGATGCAAAGTCCATATCCTAAACACCAAAGACTATTTAGGAAAATTTCAGTCCAAGTCAAACCTAGGTATCTTCCTAGGATACTCAACCACAAGTAGAGCCAATAGAGTTTACAACAAACAAACTAAGAAAATTGAAGAAATAACAAACCTAATATTTGATGAAGAAATCAACTCAACATCTGATAATCCAAACCTAACTTCATCAAATTCTGATCAAGAAAATAATGAACAAACAAGTGAATCTTTAATTGAACCCTTAAACGAACTAACTATTGAACCAATTAATGAGTCAACTGAACCAATTATCGAACCAACAAATCAACCAACCCAAAGAGTCGAATCCAATAGTGAACCAAACCGACCAGCCGGACCTGAGGCTGAACCAAGTTCTAGAAGAACCAAGAAACCCAGACTTAGTCACCCAACCGATCAAACTGTAGGTGATCCAACTCTAGGAGTCAGGACTAGATCCTCCTACAGAAATCTTAGTCAAATAGCTATGATATCAAAAATTGAACCCAAAACTATAGAGGAAGCCCTACCTGACCCTGATTGGATCTGTAACACCCCAAAATTTCCCATATGAAATATTATGAATTCATGAAACATTATTATTATGAAATTTCATGATGGGCTTGGCTTAATGGGCTTGGATGTGGATTAGTGCAAAATGTGATAAAAAGAAGATGTAAAAAGGAGGAAGTAAGGATTGAACCTTGAACCTCCTAGTTGCACTAGCCATGTCTTAACCATTGCACTAAGAGTATTTAATGTTGAGAGAATAAGAAACATTCTCGTTAAAGCTAGGAAAGTGAAGAGACATGTCCCTTCATGAGAAGAGTATAAATAAGAGAGGGAGAAAGAAGTTTCATTTCTTCTTCTTCTTCCCCACTCCAATTTTCGAAACCTAGAGCCCTTCTTTCCCCTTTTCATTTTTCAAAAAGTGCACCCTAGGGTTCTAACCCTAGGGAATTGGAAGGAAGAAGAACCATTCAAGGATCTTGCCCTCTACTAGGGCCAAGAGTGCTAGAGAAGTCTAACAAGGGAAATTCTCACCTCTCCTTCAACCAAGGGTACCCTAAGGAGTAAGAGAAGGAGAAATTCAAGCGAAAGGATGTAAGTATCCCCTCGCCTGCAGTGTAATTGTTGTGCATGATTCTTCTTATTCTCTTGTTTTCGAAAATAGAGGTTGTTCCCTTGTGAGAGTTTCGGCCAAACCCAAAGAAGAGGCCTTGGTTACTCCTTGATGCATAAGGAAACCCCTTGGAACTTAGGGTATACCTATATGTTGATTTCCTTCAAGTTGTGATAACAAAAATTAGGGTTTGTACCCCCTACAAGTTTCGGCCAAAGCATGGAAAAATTAGGGATTCAAGGGTTGAATTACTCTATGATGTATCTTATGTTAGTATATGACATGATAGTGTAGATAAGGTGTTTGTATAAATGGTTGTGTGAATGTTTGATTTCAAAAACCCTAATCCCCCTACCCTACACTTTCGGCCAACCCTAGGAGAATTAGGGTTTAGGGTGCATGATTATCCTATGATGAAATCCATGTTTAATAATGTTGCATGATATGTATGTGAGGTGTTTGTGTAAATGATTGTGTGAAGGTTTGATTTCCAAAAAAAACCCTAATCCCCCCTACCCTACACCATTCGGCCAACACCCTAAAGTTAGGGTTCGTAAAGGTTAAACTACCCTATGAGATATGCTTATGTTTGGGATGATGATATGTATATGCATGTGATGTTTAAATGGAATGCTTGATTGGAAAACTTAACTTTCCCTAGGGTTAACTTTCGGCCAAGGCATAAAATGTTAGGGTTGTGAAAGTTGATTACCCCATGATGTATGCTATGCTTAGTATGATACATGATGTATATATATGTGATACTTGTATGGGATGTTTGAGGACCTAAGCTACCTCTACCCTTGATTTTCGGCCAAACCTTATGTTTAGGGTTAAGAAGAACTCAATTAATTCATGAAGCATGCTACCACTTCCTATGACATGAGTATGATTTATGTGACCAACCTTGTCATATATGAAGTATGTTTAAGTGGTTGAAATATGATGTATGTATGAGCATGCCTTATAGCCCATGGGGCACCCTTATGAATTGCATATGATGTGTATGATAAAATGCTTGAAAGGATACTCCACTAAGAATGGGATCAAGAGCACCCCTTATATTGTGTGGTGTGTCCCTGTGGGATCAAGAGCACCCCTTATGTTATGTGGTGTGTCCCTGTGGGATCATGAGCACCCTTGAAGAGTGGTGTGTCCCTTGAGAAGTGAATTCGGAGTAATCCTTAGCATATATGTAAAGATATGATAAGTATTTTACTTTGTAAGTTGTGTACCCGACTCGGAAGGGGGTCGTTAAACAAATCCGGGGTGCATGTTAACGTAAGGTCATGGCTCCGGTAGGACGGAAGGGTCCTGCTCTAATGGATTGGTGGCTCGCTACCCCAATTCATTAGGGAACGTGCATTATGTGGTACACAACTGGGCCCTATATGATGTTGATGTATTTTTAAGTAATACCTTTATGGAATTGTTTTGAAAATATTTATTATATGTGAAGGGTATGCTTAAGATACTTTATATTGCATGCTTAGAAACTTTGATATTTAGTATGCTATGATGAACTCATGCTTATGATTTATTATGTGTACATGTTGTATTCTTTTGTACGGATTTTGCGAGTAGGACAGGATCCTTACTAAGCATTGTGCTTACTAGTTTATGTGTTGTCTTATGCTGCAGATAAAAGTAAGGGACACTTAAACTAAAGGAAGAGGCAGGAGGGCTGAAGATGTGTGGGGTGGTGGCTCGGGAAAGAAAGATTCTTATATCTACTTTAATATGCTTTTGTTAATGTTTCCTTGATAATGGATGTTAGTGATTACTCTTATATTTGATTAGGTTTGATTATGTTGTGAGTTGAACTAATATTATGCATGGAAACCTATGACTATGCTTCTAAATGATGATTAAAGCATGATAATTGATTTGCATGCACTGACTAGTATGCTTAGCACTTGTAAATACCACTGAATAGTTTTAAACAAGTATGCTCAGTATTTAGTCCTTGCATTGTTTGTTTTAATTTTATGCTAGAAGAAAAAAAAGGAAATAATTATATGATTGATTGTACGTAACCCCGCCCCGAGAGTAGATATAAGGGCGGGCGTTACAGGATCATAGCTATGCAAGAAGAATTAGCCTAATTTGAGAGGAACCAAGTCTGGGAACTAGTGCCTAAACCTGAAGGCAAATCCATCATTGACACTAAGTCGGTCTTTAGAAATAAGCTAAATGATCAAGGAGAGATAGTTAGAAATAAAGCCCGCTTAGTAGCTAAGGGATTCAGCCAAGTAGAGGGATTAGATTACGATGAAACATATGCCCCAGTAGCTAGACTTGAGTCCATTAGAATGTTGTTAGCCTTTGCATCCCATAAAGGATTTAAGCTATACCAAATGGATGTAAAGTCAGCTTTCCTAAATGGATTCATTAAAGAAGAAGTTTATGTAGGACAACCCCTGGGTTTGAGGACTTAGACAGACCTGACCACGTTTACAAATTAACTAAAGCACTATATGGGTTAAAACAAGCACCTAGGGCTTGGTATGAACGTTTATCAACTTACTTAACTTCTAAAGAATTTAAACAAGGACAAATTGACTCAACCTTATTTATTAAAACCCTAGGAAAAGATATATTTATTGCCCAAATTTACGTAGATGACATAATCTTTGGATCCACCAACACAAACTTCCTAAAAGAGTTTGTCAAGATAATGGAAAATGAATTTGAAATGAGCTTAGTTGGTGAGCTTACCTTTTTCCTAGGACTACAAATCAAACAAACTAGAGATGAAAACTACGTCCATCAATTCAAATATGCTAAAGAGTTAATAAAGAAATTTAAAATGGATAACTCTAAAAGCATAAGTACCCCCATGGCCACTAATGTAAAAATAGATAGTGACCCTGATGGTAAGGCAGTAGACCTCAAACTATATAGAAGTATGATAGGTAGTCTACTGTACCTTACAGCCAGTAGACCTAACATTCTTCTTGCTGTAGGGATGTGTGCTAGATACCAAACCTGTGCTAAGGAAACGCACTTAGCAGCCCTAAAAAGAATACTAAGATATGTAAAGGGCACCCTAAATGTAGGGATTTGGTATCCTAGAACCTCAACCTTCAATTTGTCAGGATACTCGGATTCGGACTATGCTGGTTGTAAATTAGATAGAAAGAGCACAAGTGGAAGCTGCCAGCTGTTAGGAAATAGTCTAGTAAGTTGGTGCAGCAGAAAACAACACTGTGTAGCTCTGTCCACAACTGAAGCTGAGTATGTAGCCTTAAGAGAGTCTGTAGCACAACTTTTATGGATGATGCACACTCTTAAGGACTTCCAGCTCAACTACACCCAAACTCAAGTATTTATTGACAATATAAGTTCAATTAATCTAACTAAGAACCCAATCCAACATTCCAGAACAAAACACATAGAAGTTAAACATCACTTCGTAAGAGACCATATAGCCAGGGGTGAGATAGTACTTAAGCATATAGACTCAAAATCCAACTTAGCTGATATATTCACAAAACCCTTACCTGAGTCTGAGTTCAGCTCACTAAGAAGGCAGTTAGGATTGTGCTCTTTAGAATAGATTAACTCTACTTTTGATTTTTTTTGTTTTACTTAATTTAAAAAATCAGGTTCTAAAAGAATTTTGAAAAAACTATTTTCTTTAAATTCAAAATCAGTTTTATTTTAAATATTTTCCAACTTATTTTTATTTTAAAACTACCCCCTTTCAAAACTAGGGCTTTTCCGCAAATGGACTTAGCCTAGGCCCTAACCCTAGAACTGCATGCACCTATAGATTTAGAAGCCAGCATCTCACAAGCACCTTAGGGTACTTTTGATTAATAACCTAGAAAGGGTTGAGATGCTTAGGTCTTTGCCTTAATTCAAGATACTTTAAGTCAGTGCATCTGCAGTAATTGGGGCACTAAATACAACTTACACAGCAATCAAGTTAAGTGTCAAGTTTAGAAAATCTAACTTGAACAGAAACACTTAACTTGACTAACCCTAGCAAAAACTACTGCTTATAACAGTTAGTGAGTAGCTAATTGGGTTAGACAGGTCCCTACAAGAGAAAATCAACTGATTTGGTTTAAGTCTTATCATGAATTGGTTCAGTACAGCAAAATCATGCAAATATCTTTCCTGTTATTCTCTTTATGCAATTTTAATTCCTGCTATACTTATCTGTTTTTGATATATGGCAAAGGGGGAGAGATATGAAAGGAGAGAATTTAAAATTTTGTATTTAAAATTTTTTTTAAATTTTTTATTTTTGTCTCTCAAAATCTATCCTTTATTCAAAAAGTACTTAAGCTTTTCAAAAATTCTGTAAGTACTTAAACTTTTCAAAAATTCTGTAAGTACTTAAACTTTTCAAAATTTCTGTAAGTACTTAAGATTTTCAAAGTACTTAAGCTTTTCAAAAATTTTCTAAACACTTAAGCTTTTCAAAAATTTTCTAAGTACTTAAGCTTCTTTCAAAATTTCTAAGTACTTAAGCTTTTCAAAATTTTCGAAGTACTTAAGCCTTTCAAAATTTCTAAGTACTTAATGTTGGATCGTGAAAAACCGATAGAGGGGGGGGTGAATATCGGAAATCTCTCTTTTTCGGAAAATTAAGAGTAAGTGCACAGCGGAAATAACAATACGAGACACAGCACAAAGACACAGTGGTTTTTACTTGGTTCGGAGCCTGTGTCGACTCCTACTCCAAGGCCCACGGTCGTTGACCGTTTACTTTGGGCAATTCTATATTCGCGCAAATAGGTTACAATGATTTCAATTACAAAGAGAGTGCAATAAAATAATAATAAAATATTAAGCTCTTCGTTACCGACGTCCGGAGTGTATCGATTCTTTTCGGGGCAGCGGGACGTCGTCGGCTCGAGGTGAGGCGTTTCTAGAGCAAGGCGCGAGCGTAGAAGAGCGTGGAAGCTTTGGAATGAAGTTGATGTGAAGCTTGGGGTCGAGGGGTGCTATTTATAGCACCTAGGGCGCCCTGGACTTCGGGGGCGCCCTGCCACGTGTCAGCCGATCCGCGCTTCGCTCGGTCAAGTGTTATCCCACTGGAATAGGGATGAGGTTTGACCTCTGGGGCGCCCTGGTCGCAGAGGGCGCCTTGGCTGACTTCTTCCGCGCAGAAATCTCGCTGTGGATAAGCTGAAGCCTCGCAGTCTTGGGCGCGGAGGCGCCCTTGCTGCTGAGGGAGCCTTCACTAACGAAGGCGCCTTCGCTGCTGAGGGCGCCTTGCCCAGTAAGCAACTGAAGCTCATTTTGCTTCGCTTGGTTCTGGTTCACCTTGAGGGCGCCCTGGACACTCAGGGCGCCTTACTCAGCTGCTGCCTCACTCCTTTGAGGCTCACTGAGTTGCAGACACACATTCTTTCGGTCCTGCATTCAGGGTTAGTCCAAAACATAATAAAACAATTAATTAATATTTTATACAGCCTTAGCTATCTTGGTTCTGACTTTGGTCTCCAAAATGGAGTCCTAGGTCGAACCGACGCCTACTGTTCCCTCGACGGGAACGCGTCCTCACCTACTCCTCTCGGGAGAATTTACCTGATGCCAACCGCTCCTTTGGTTGGACTTTTGCCTGACGGTCCTTTGTTAGGTCTTGTAAACTGGCAGTCCTTCGCCAGTTGCCTAGCAGTCCTTCGCTAGGGCTTCGGTGCTGGCAGTCCTTCGCCAGTAGCCTAGCAATCCTTCGCTAGGGCTTTGGTGCTGGCAGTACTTCGCCGGTGCCTAGCAGTCCTTCACTAGGGCTTGATGCTGGCAGTCCTTCGCCAGTTGCCTAGCAATCCTTCGCTAGGGCTTTCTTTCCTGGCATTCCTTTGCTAGTGCCTAGCAGTCCTTCGCTAGGGCTTTTCCTGCACACTTGATTAACTTGTTAGAAAACAAGAAAGACTTAACTTTTGACCTATGTTGCCATTATCAAAACACAGGTTTGACTAAGGTGCATTCTGCACCAACAATCTCCCCCTTTTTGATTTATGGCAACCCTAGTTCAAAAAGTTAAGTTTAAGCAAAACATAAAACAGTTTTAACTTTTATTCCCTCCCCCTGGAAGGAACAATCTCCCCCTAGATTTTTCAAAAGTTCATGGGGTAAAAAAAATCTTACTTGTACTTTGAAAACTTAAGTTTTAGATTCTTAGAAGTAACTTAAGTTAAAAATACTTAGTAGAGTTTTTAAAGCATAATTAGAGTACTTGTTAAAAAAAAAATTTAAATCTTAAGTTTTAAAGTACTCAAAATGTTAGCTTAAGTACTCGGTAAGATATAACAAGCTTAAATACTTAGTAGGTTTTGAAACACTTTAGTACTTAACAATTTTGAAAAACTTAAGCTTTAGAGAAAAAATTTTGACATGCTTAAGTTAGATCCTTTTGAAAGGCTAGAGTATTTTGCAAAATTTTGAAAGCTTGGAAAAAATTTGAAGCTAGAGTACTTAGCAAAAATTTTGAGAGCTTAAAAAAAATTTGAAGCTAGAAAGCTTTTAAGAACTTAAGTACTTCTTCAAAAAGTTTAAACTTTTTCACAAAGGATAAGTATGTTTTTGAACCTTTTTGAATAACGAAAAAATTTTGAAAAAAATAATTTTTCTCTTTTCCTATCTCTTTCTCTCCCCCTTTGCCATATATCAAAACAGATAAATGCAGCATGAATAAAGAAAATAAATAATAATTTGCTGTACTGAATCAGTTAGATTTACACTAAATCAATCAAGTTTCTCTGTTGGGACCTGTCTAACCCAATTAGCTACTTACTAACTGTTATATACAGTAGTTTTTGCTAGGGTTAGTCAAGTTAAGTGTTTCTGTTCAAGTTAGATTTTCTAAGCTTGACACTTAACTTGATTGCTGTTTAAGTTGTATTTAGTGTTGGTGCAAATTGCATCAATAATGTTCTCCTTTATGTGTTTTAATGTTTGAAAATGTACTTAAGTCAATAATATGTTGAACAGACAAAGGGGAGCGAAGGAGAAGTAACCTAAGCCTGAGAAAAGTCCTAGTTAAGCTAGGCATGGAAACCCTAAGACCTAGCGAAGGGCTGCTAGGCTCTGGCGAAGGGCTGCCAGAACAAAAAAGACCTAGCGAAGGGGGGCTAGGCTCTGGCGAAGGGTTGCCAGAAAGAAAAGACCTAGCGAAGGGCTGCTAGGCACCTGACGAAGGGCTGTCAGGAAAATAAGTCCTAGCGAAGGGCTGCTAGGCACCTGACGAAGGGTTGTCAGGGGAACAAGTCCTAGAGAAGGGCTGCTGGGCACCTGACGAAGGGCTGTCAGGGAAACAAGACCTAGCGAAGGGCTGCTAGGCACCAAGCGAAGGGATGCTTGGTATCCAAGACCTAGCGAAGGGCGGCTAGGCAAAAGTCCACCCGAAGGACCGGGCGGCAACCGTCTCCTGAAAGGAGTAGGTGAAAGGCGCTTTCTCGGGGGTAAGAGTTTGCGTCGGTTCGACCTAGGATTGCGTGCCAATCCGAAGTCCAAACCAAGTTCGTAAGATTAATATTTCGTGTATACTTGCTAGGCATATATATATCTTGCAGGTACCAAGAGAAGAAGACAAAGCAAGCAAATGAAGAAGGCTGAAAACTGGCTGCCAGAGGGCCCCCAGTGTTGGGGGCGCCCCCAGCAGCCAGGGCGCCCCCACACGGGGGCGCCCCCATCCAGCCAGGGCGCCCCCAGCATGGGGGGCGCCCCCAGCCAGTGCAGAAGATGTGCACTTGTGTGTGTTTGCAGAACAGGTGTCAACCGGGGCGCCCGGAGCGTCCGGGGCGCCCCCAGGTAGTACTAAAACATGCAGTTTCGTGATGCAGTCAAAACAGGTGTCAACCGGGGTGCCCGGAGCGTCCGGGGCGCCCCCAGGCAGTACTATACATGCAGCAAACGTGTGTTTGCAGAACAGGTGTCAACCGGGGCGCCCGGAGCGTCCGGGGCGCCCTAATTAGTAGTTGTTTTGCTGTTTCGAAGCCAGAACACAGGATAAGCCCTCAAGGGGGCGCCCGAGTCATCCAGGGCGCCCTGGTCAAAGTTCTTATCACCTGCGGCGAGGTAGGCGCAAGGATAAGAGTTGACCGAGTCTTCCGGGGCGCCCCCGTCGACCAGGGCGCCCCCAGGAGGGCTATAAAAGGGGCTTCGACCCCTCTGCTTCCAACACACTTCCTTACTACGATTCTATTCATTCCGACCGACGACAACACGCTAAAGACGAGGTTCTACGACCGGGAGGCTCCAGGAGGAAGTGCGAGGCACTTCGGAGGTCCAGATCAGTCGAGCTTCACTTTCTGTGTTCGGTTTGCTTTTAAAGTTACTGTACTTATTTTTCAATACTTGTCTTTGTAACTTCTACACTGTAAGACGGGTTTCTCCGCCTCCGGAAATTCTGGAAAGGAGACTATTAGTGGACTCAACGCCGAGTACATAGGCCTTGGACGTACTGACCCTGGGGGGTTGGGAACCAAGTAAATAAACCTGCTGTGTCCCCTGTTTTGTTTTCTTTTGTTTTACTTTTATGTTTCCGCTGCACTAACGCTCTGAGTCCAGAAGTCTTACGAAGTTTTTGACGGTCGATATTCACCCCCCCTCTATCGACGGCACCGGTCTCACAATTGGTATCAGAGCCGAGCCGCTCTTCACCGGACTAACCGCCGACGGAGCAACGACGCCAGGAGTTGAGGGGGAGCTCAGGGGTGAATCAGGTATATTTATTTTAATGTCAAATTTTAAATTCCATATTATTTGTTTCACGTGCAGGGAGAGAGGGCACTACAAAAATCAGTGCCCTACTCGTAAGAATCGTTCGTCACCGGCGGCAAAGGAGATACCAGCGCCAGGAGTCCGGAAAAACAAGGATCACGTGCAATGCTTCAAGTGTGAAAAATTCGGACACTACAAAAATAAATGTCCGGCAAAGGTACGAAAAATGTATGTTCCAAAAACTTTACAAATTCCTGCAATGTCGTTTAATAATTTAGATAATTTTCCTGAGAAGTTAGAATTATTGCATAGTCAATTAGATATTTTAAATAATAAGTTACATAATGTGAATATGGCTAAAATGTCAGAAATAAATTATTTAATCATTAATAACAATTCAATAATTGCTAAAATTAATTTTGATATTAAATCTAAAATAAACTCTGATAATTCTACAGATAATGATGCAACTAATTCTGGATCTAAATCTGAAATCAATCCCGAACTCGAAATTGAAAATCTTAAGGATAAATCCGAATTCAAATTCGAATATCCTAAGGATAAATCCGAAATTAATTCTGAAAATCTCAAGATTAATTCAGAAATTAATTCTAAAATTCTTAAAGATAATCCAGAGATAAATATTAAAAATATTGAAAATATATTTGAGGATAATTCTAAGGATAATTTTGAATATAAAATTCTCCTAGATAATAACTTAATCATAGATAATATTGAATATTATTATAAAACTTTCACTAGTGGCCCAATTTACTCCACCTACTGTGAGGATATTGAAAAACTTAATCTTGAGGAGGAAATAGAATTTTCTAAGATAAAGGCCATAATCAATAAAAATTACAAAAATTCAAATAAATCAAAATTATTAGAGAAACTTGAAAAGAAAGACAAAAATGAAGAAGAAATTTTTGAAATAATGAAAATGATGAACTTAAACCCACAATTATTAATTAATCATTATAATTCAAATTAAATACAAATTAATTCGAATTAAATCTCAAATTAATTCAAATTAAATCCAAATTAATTCAAATTAAATCTAAATCCAAATTAATCCATATTAATTCGAATTAAATCTAAATTCAAATTAAATCCAAATTAATTCAAATTAAATCCAAATTCAAATTAATTCAAATTAATTCAAATTAAATCCAATTTAATTCAAATTAAATCCTAATTAAATTCAAATTAATTCAAATTAAATTTAAAATTAAATTCAATTAATTAAATCTTAATTATTTAAATTCAAATTAAATTCGAATTAATTAAATCTTAATTATTTAAATTCAAATTAATTAAATCTTAATTAAATATTAATTAAATTCAAATCAAATCTTAATAATTCTAATTCGAATTAATTAATTCTTATTCAAATTAATTAATTCTTAATAATTCGAATTCAAATTAATTAAGTCTTAATAATTCAAATTCAAATTAATTAATTCCTAAAAAATTCAAATTAATTAATTAAATCTTAAATAATTCAATTAAGCTCAATTAAATTCGAATTAATTCATATAATTCAATTAAATTCGAATTAATTCATATAATTCAATTAAATTCAATTAAATTCAAATTAATTCAATTAATTCACCTTAATTCAAATTAATTCAATTAATTCACCTTAATTCAAATTAATTCAATTAATTCGCCTTAATTCAAATTAATTCAATTAATTCATTTTAATTCAAATTAATTCAATTAAATTCACTTTAAATCAGTTAATTCAAATCAACTCAATTTTAATTCAACTAAATCTAATCAAGATCTTAAATCACTTAAACCTGAACCAAACTAAAACCTTACCCAAACCGCAACAATTAATTCAATAAAATCAAATATGTCAAAGTGGGTTGACATATTCGTAGGTTCACACGATATGTATCAAATCGAGAATTTGATACATTTTTAGAAACAAAAATAAAATGCCTTGACTTGTTTGACTCATGCATAATTGCCATGCCATGCATTTGATATTTTCCTTAAAATATATGACATGTCATTCATATTTAAATTTTATGCATAATTTAGAAAGGTCATAAGAGAAAGATAATTGAAATTTGGCAACATAGTATTGGGAGGAGGTGAGATGATAGTACGTTGGGGAAACCAACTCTAATAAGATCAAGTCTACTTGGTCTCTTTAGACTGGTGAAACCAGCCGAAGCTACCGATCCAAGACCCAAGCTAGTTAGACCAGAAAATGACCTAATTCAATTTAAAAATGAAATTTCATTAAAAGGCTTTGTCAAGGAAAGGGTGGATGATCCCATAAGGCTACGGCCAAAGAAGGCCTAGTGCCTCGCCAAGACCTGGAAGCCAATTTCTGAAATTCAAATTCAAATTGTCTTTTGTCAAATTCGAATCTAACATAAATTTCAATTAAATCTTAGATTTAATAATTTATGAAAAATGATTCAAGCATCTCACAATACACCTATAAGGCAATCATGCTTGTTGTTTTGATATATCTAAAATGGGTGAGATGTTAAGGACTAATGAATTGAAAAATATTTTTCAAAATTGTTAGAATATTTTCCTAAAAATATATTTTTCAAAATAGAGCTTTAACATAATAATGTTTTTATGGAATTCATGCTTGTCTGATTGATTATATATATTACACATTTTTCAAAAAAAAAGGTATATTGTTTTCAAAAATTGATTGACTCACGCAATTAGACACAAGCCTCTTAGGACAACACTAAAGTTCCTTAGGGCACTTAGATAGAGTCAAATGGCATTGATGCAGGGGGAGTGCTTTTCATATTTTTCAAACTGCACTTTAAAAACATTACTATTATTTGAAAATATCTTTTCAAAAATCATGCTTTAATCGTTATCACTTGTGGCTTTTCGAAAAAGATTTTACCTATTGCAAAAATCAAATGTTTACCTGTTCTTTTGATTCTGATAAACCCTAAATACACAGAGGAATGTCCACTTCATAATCTAAAAAGGACTCCTAGGATGTGTCAGATTTAGGGGGAGTCTGAGTCAAATTTTTTCAAGTCTTAAACTATTTTTTATTATTAGAAAATTCCTTTGATTTGAATCAAACCTTAAGACTCAAAGGAAGAGTACTTGTGGTCAACAAGCTTCCCAGGACTGAGTCAAGTTTAGGGGGAGGTCAAATTAAAAGAATTATTCAATTACATGCTTTGAAAATACTAAAAATCTATGTTTTTCAAAATACCACTTGTTAAAATTTGTGTGACTTATGAAATGATTTTGAAATAATAGTTACTTAGGTTGGAAAATTCCCAGGACACTTAGGAAATGTCCTTGTGGTCAACAAGGTTTCCTAGGATAGTGTCAGACTGGAAAATAGACCAAGTTAAGTAAAATATTAGATCTTCAAAATTCACACAGTTTTTCAGCACATACTTTGTGAAATATTATCATAATATTTACTTGTTTGAAAACTTTCCAGGACACATAGGAAATGCTCTTGTGGTCAACAAGGTTTCCTAGGATGGTGTCAGACTGGAAAAGAAACTCAATCAAGTAAAATATTTTCAAAAAAAAGTACTTATGTCTTTCAAAACCAATATTCTTAATTTTGAAAAAAAAATATTTTCAAATGTATTGTTAAGTACTTAATTTCTCAAAAAATATACTTATAGTTTTTCAAAAAGGGATTTAAATAATCTTTTAAAAGTACTTGCACTCCTTACAAATCATCTTTTCAAAATACTTATATTTTAAACCTAGAGCATTTTTTATGCAATTTTTTAAAAACAAAATTGCACTAAGTATTTTCAAAACAAAAATTCAAAGTTTTTTATTGTTGATGCAAGTTTTTTTGATGCATGACAAAGGGGGAGAGAGTGCTTAAGTTAGAATTTTTTTTCAGTTAGAATATTTTTTACTCTCCCAAAACCTATACCTTTTATTCTATCCCAAGGATAGCAATTTAGCCCTTAAACCAATCTAACTTAAGTTATTGTCAAACATCAAAAAGGGGGAGATTGTTGGTGCAAATTGCATCAATAATGTTCTCCTTTATGTGTTTTAATGTTTGACAATGTACTTAAGTCAGTAATATGTTGAGCAGACAAAGGGGAGCGAAGGAGAAGTAACCTAAGCCTGAGAAAAGTCCTAGTTAAGCTAGGCATGGAAACCCTAAGACCTAGCGAAGGGCTGCTAGGCTCTGGCGAAGGGCTGCCAGAATGAAAAAGACCTAGCGAAGGGGTGCTAGGCTCTGGCGAAGGGTTGCCAGAAAGAAAAGACCTAGCGAAGGGCTGCTAGGCACCTGACGAAGGGCTGTCAGGAAAATAAGTCCTAGCGAAGGGCTGCTAGGCACCTGACGAAGGGTTGTCAGGGGAACAAGTCCTAGCGAAGGGCTGCTGGGCACCTGACGAAGGGCTGTCAGGGAAACAAGACCTAGCGAAGGGCTGCTAGGCACCAAGCGAAGGGATGCTTGGTATCCAAGACCTAGCGAAGGGCGGCTAGGCAAAAGTCCACCCGAAGGACCGGGCGGCAACCGTCTCCTGAAAGGAGTCGGTGAAAGGCGCTTTCTCGGGGGTAAGAGTTTGCGTCGGTTCGACCTAGGATTGCGTGCCAATCCGAAGTCCGAACCAAGTTCGTAAGATTAATATTTCATGTATACTTGCTTTGCATATATATATCTTGCAGGTACCAAGAGAAGAAGACAAAGCAAGCAAATGAAGAAGGCTGAAAACTGGCTGCCAGAGGGCCCCCAGTGTTGGGGGCGCCCCCAGCAGCCAGGGCGCCCCCACACGGGGGCGCCCCCATCCAGCCAGGGCGCCCCCAGCATGGGGGGCGCCCCCAGCCAGTGCAGAAGATGTGCACTTGTGTGTGTTTGCAGAACAGGTGTCAACCGGGGCGCCCGGAGCGTCCGGGGCGCCCCCAGGTAGTACTAAAACATGCAGTTTCGTGATGCAGTCAAAACAGGTGTCAACCGGGGTGCCCGGAGCGTCCGGGGCGCCCCCAGGCAGTACTATACATGCAGCAAACGTGTGTTTGCAGAACAGGTGTCAACCGGGGCGCCCGGAGCGTCCGGGGCGCTCTAATTAGTAGTTGTTTTGCTGTTTCGAAGCCAGAACACAGGATAAGCCCTCAAGGGGGCGCCCGAGTCATCCAGGGCGCCCTGGTCAAAGTTCTTATCACCTGCGGCGAGGTAGGCGCAAGGATAAGAGTTGACCGAGTCTTCCGGGGCGCCCCCGTCGACCAGGGCGCCCCCAGGAGGGCTATAAAAGGGGCTTCGACCCCTCTACTTCCAACACACTTCCTTACTATGATTCTATTCATTCCGACCGACGACAACACGCTAAAGACGAGGTTCTACGACCGGGAGGCTCCAGGAGGAAGTGCGCGGCACTTCGGAGGTCCAGATCGGTCGAGCTTCACTTTCTGTGTTCGGTTTGCTTTTAAAGTTACTGTACTTATTTTTCAATACTTGTCTTTGTAACTTCTACACTGTAAGACGGGTTTCTCCGCCTCCGGAAATTCCGGAAAGGAGACTATTAGTGGACTCAACGCCGAGTACATAGGCCTTGGACGTACTGACCCTGGGGGGTTGGGAACCAAGTAAATAAACCTGCTGTGTCCCCTGTTTTGTTTTCTTTTGTTTTACTTTTATGTTTCCGCTGCACTAACGCTCTGAGTCCAGAAGTCTTACGAAGTTTTTGACGGTCGATATTCACCCCCCTCTATCGACGGCACCGGTCTCACATTTAGTGCCCCAATTACTGCAGATGCACTGACTTAAAGCATCTTGAATTAAGGCAAAGACCTAAGCATCTCAACCCTTTCTAGGTTATCAATCAAAAGTACCCTAAGGTGCTTGTGAGATGCTGGCTTCTAAATCTATAGGTGCATGCAGTTCTATAGTTAGGGCCTAGGCTAGGTCCATTTTCAAAAAAGCCCTAATTTTAAAAGGGGGTAGTTTTTAAATAAAAATAAATGAAAACTGATTTTGAAATTGAGTAAAGCAAATTTTCAAAATCTATTTTAAAACCAATTTTAAGAAACCTTTTAACCTATTCTATAGAACACAATCCTAACTGCCTTCTTAGTGAACTAAACTATGATTCAGGTAAGGGTTTTGTGAATATATCAGCTAAGTTGGATTTAGAGTCAATATACTTAAGTACTATTTCACCTTGGCTACATGGTCTCTAACAAAATGATGTTTGACTTCTATGTGTTTGGTTCTGGAGTGTTGGATTGGGTTCTTAGTTAAATTAATTGAACTTATATTGTCAATAAATACTTGAGTTTAGGTGTAGTTGAGTTGGAAGTCCTTAAGTGTGTGTATCATCCATAACAGTTGAGCAACACACTCTCCTAAGGCCACATACTCAGCTTCAGTTGTGGATAGAGCTACACAGTGTTGTTTTCTGCTGCACCAACTAACTAGACTTTGACCTAACAGTTGGCAGCTTCCACTTGTGCTCTTTCTATCTAATTTACAGCCAGCATAGTCAGAATCTGAGTATCCTGTCAAATCAAAAGTGGAGGTCCTAGAATACCAAATCCCTACATCTAGGGTGCCCTTTCATATCTTAGTATTCTTTTTAGGGCTGCTAAGTGCAGTTCCTTAGCACAGGTTTGGTATCTAGCACACATCCCTACAGCAAACAAAATATCAGGTCTACTGGCTGTAAGATACAGTAGGCTACCTATCATACTCCTATAGAGTTTAAGGTCTACTGGTTTACCATCAGGGTCACTATCTATTTTTTACATTAGTGGTCATAGGGGTACTTATACTTTTAGAGTTATCCATTTTAAATTTCTTTATTAACTCTTTAGCATATTTAAATTGATGAACGTAGTTGCCATCCCTAGTTTGTTTGATTTGTAGTCCTAGGAAAAAAGTAAGCTCACCAACCAAGCTCATTTCGAATTCTTCTTCCATTATCTTGACAAATTCTTTTAAGAAGTTGGTGTTGGTGGATCCAAAGATTATATCATCTACGTAAATTTGGGCAATAAATATATCTTTTCCTAGGGTTTTAATAAATAAGGTTGAGTCAATTTGGCCTTGTTTAAATTCTTTGGATGTTAAATAGGTTGATAACCGTTCATACCATGCCCTAGGTGCTTGTTTTAGCCCATATAATGCTTTAGTTAGTTTATAAACATGGTTAGGTTTATCTAAGTCCTCAAACCCTGGGGGTTGTCCTACATACACTTCTTCTTTAATGAATCCATTTAAGAAGGCTGACTTTACATCCATTTGATATAATTTAAATCCTTTATGGGATGCAAAGGCTAACAACATTCCAATGGACTCAAGTCTAGCTATTGGGGCATATGTTTCATCGTAGTCTAATCTCTCTACTTGGCTGAAATCCTTTGCTACTAAGCGGGCTTTATTTCTGACTATTTCTCCTTGATCATTTAGTTTATTCCTAAAGACCCACTTAGTATCTATGATGGATTTGCCTTCAGGTTTAGGCACTAGTTCCCAGACTTGGTTCCTTTCAAATTGGGCTAATTCTTCTTGCATAGCTATGATCCAGTCAGGGTCAGGTAGTGCTTCATCTATAGTTTTGGGTTCAATTTTCGATATCATAGCTATTTGACTAAGGTTTCTATAGGAGGATCTAGTCCTGACTCCTAGAGTTGGATCACCCACAATTTGATCAGTTGGGTGACTGAGTCTGGGTTTCTTGGTTCTTCTAGAGCTTGGTTCAACCTCAGGTCTGGCTGGTCGGTTTGGTTCACTATTTGATTCGACTCTTTGAGCTGGTTCATTTGTTGGTTGGATACTTGATTCAGTTGACTCATTAATTGGTTCAATGGTTAGTTCATTTAAGGATTCAATTAATGGTTCAATAATTTGTTCATTATTTTCTTGGTTAGAGTTTGATGAAATTGGGTCTGGATTATTAGATATTGAATTTATTTCTTCATCGAAAATTAAGTTTGTTGTTTCTTCAATTTTCTTAGTTTGTTTGTTGTAAGCCCTATAGGCTCTACTTGTTGTTGAATATCCTAGGAAAATACCTGGGTTTGACTTGGATTGAAATTTTCCTAAATAGTCTTTGGTGTTTAGGATATGGACTTTGCACCCAAAGACCCTCAGGTAATGTAGGTTTGGGAGTCTATGGTAGTATAGTTCATAGGGGGTTTTGTTGTGTCGTTTGTTAATCAAAACCCTATTTTGGATATAACAGGCTGTACTAGTTGCTTCTGCCGAAAATTGATTTGCTAATTTAAATTCGTTGAGCATAGCCCTAGCGGCTTCTTGTAATGTTCTATTCCTTCGCTCGACTATCCCATTTTGTTGGGGGGTTCTAGGACATGAAAATTCATGTAAATACCCATTTATCTTACAGAATTCCTCAAACCGTTGATTCTCAAATTCTCCCCCGTGATCACTCCTAAGTCTTTTAATTTTAGTGTCGTTTTGATTTTCAATTAGTTTACAGAATTCAATAAATAGGTTTAGAGTTTCATCTTTGGTTTTTAAGAACCTGACCAAGGTAAACCTAGAGTAATCATCAACTATTACTAAGCAGTATCGGTTCCCGCTTAGTGACTTGGCTCCATGTGAATCAAATAGGTCAAGGTGCAGGAGCTCAAGTGTGGTTTGAGTTAAATCAGACTGGATTAGTTTGTGATTGGATTTGGTTTGTTTACCTTGATTACATGATTCACATATTAGGTTTTCATTGTTTTTTATTTTGGGGATACCTTTGATTAAGCCAAGTTGGGTAATTTTTGAGATGGTTCTTAAATTGGTATGACCTAATCTCCTATGCCAGAGGTTTGATTGTTCTAATTGTGTTAACATGCATTTGGGTATAAGAGGAAGATTTATAGTGTATACATTGTTTTTCCTAGTGCCCTTAAGTATGATTTCTGAGTCTTGTTCATTTCTAATCAGGCAGTTGGAATTGTTGAAGGTAACTATATAACCAGAATCACATAACTGACTTATGCTAAGCAAGTTAAAATTAAAGTTTTCAACCAATAAAACTTTCTTAATAATGAAATCAGATTTAAGCTCAATATTACCTGACTCAATTACCTTGAGTGTAGCATTATTGCCAAATGCTACTAAGCCTAGGTTTTTGAGTTTGAGCTTGGTGAACTTCAATTTGTCTCCAGTCATGTGTCTGGAGCAACCGCTATCCAACATCCATTGGTCCAAATCTTTATGTTCCTACGCATAAAGAATTTTCTTGATTTGGATCCAATTAGAATCAGGAATAGCTTAAATTGAGTTTCACTGCCTAGTCTGTCTCACCCAAATCTAGGGTTTTCAATCATGTTAACCTTATAGGTTTTGTGAGACAGTTTTTGATAGTTTTGAAAATTTTAAAAATTTTGATTAATTTTGAAGGATAATTAAATTTTGAAAGTTTAATTAATTAATTTTGAAATTTTTGAAAAGATGTTTTAAATCTATACTTAGCTGAAATTTTGTGTTAGATTCGAATTTGACAAAAATTAATTTGAATTTGAATTTCAAAAATTGGCTTCCAGGTCTTGGCGAGGCACTAGGCCTTCTTTGGCCGAAGCCTTATGGGATCATCCACCCTTTCCTTGACAAAGCCTTTTAATGAAATTTCATTTTCAAAATTATTTTTTGAAAAATTTCTGGTCTAACTAGTTTGGTTTTTGGATCGGTAGCTTCGGCTGGTTTCACCAGTCTAAAGAGACCAAGTAAACTTGATCTTATTAGAATTGGTTTCCCCAACGTACTATCATCTCACCTCCAACCAATACTATGTTTTCAAATTTCAGTTAAGTTTGTTTGGTCCTTAAGCTAGCCTAAGTCTAAGCATGTTATATTGCAGAAATTAAGTAAACAGGCAAACAATCAGGCAATTTAAATCAATAATAACAAGTGTATCTAATAATGAAAATAGTTTTCAGTTTGGCTCCCCCTGGACTAAAGCCACGGTGATGGTTAGGCAAGATGTGAATCTTGTCCTTGGGGATCCAATACTGATTTGATCCAGTTGGTTTGTTCAGGCACAGTTTAGGTACCCATGCCTGAATTTTTCCTCTGGACTGATTCAGTACAGACAAATATGATCTTTGTCGAGATTTGGTTCGGTAGCCAAGTCCGGATCGATTTAGAACTGATTTTTGTTTTCCAAGGATCATGTCAAGACCCTTGGAACCAGATGTAAATCGTTCTAAAGTTGTTCTAAATTCCTTAACCTGAGTTTTCAGGGAGGAGTTCTCCTTTTCAAGTTTTTCAACTCGAATAGAAGTTCCTTCCTGAACCTTCTCGGTTAAGGGTTTAGAGTCAGCTCACTCTTTCAGGAGTTTTACTTCCTGTTGGAGGGATTCGACTCGGAGTTTGGCTTTAGCCAAGTCTCGAGAAAGAAAAGAAATCAACTCACTTAATTGCAATTTATTAAAACCAGTTACCTTTATTTCTCCGTCTTCTGTGAAGGTCAGCTCGCCGTCCTCTTGTTCTGATTCTGACTCGACTTTTTCTGAGGCGGTCAGAGCTAGGAGATTCGACTGAGGTGCCTCTTCTTCTTCTTCTGAGGAAGACTCGTCCCAGGTTGCTTGTAGCGCCTTCTTTCTTCTCGTCTTCTTGGACTCTTTCAGATTTGGACACTCTATTTTGTAGTGGCCCTTTTTCTTGCACTCGTAGCAGGTCACATTAGGCTTGTTCGCGGGTTCAGTTGGTTCGTCCTTTCTTCGGCCGGTTTTCCTTTTGTTGGTTCGGTTCTTCAGCTCCTTGTAGTAGTTTCGAGCGAGCCGGACCAGCTTAGTTTGTTCTCCTTCTTCATCTTCTGAATCTGAGTCAGAGTTAGACTCGGGTTCAGGTTCGGGCTTCTTCTTCGATGTCTTTTGAGTTTTGCCTGCAAGAAAAGCAACACCTCTCTCGACCACATTGGTGTTAGTTTGTTCGTGCAGTTCTAGTTCGGAAAACAACTCATCTAATTTTATTTTAGAAAGATCTCTAGAGACCTTGTATGCATCTACCATAGATGCCCACAAGGTGTTTCTAGGAAAGGCGTTTAGAGTATACCTTATTAGGTCACGGTTTTCAACCTTGTGACCTATTGTGTGAAGACCGTTCATTACCTCCTGGATTCGTGCGTGGAGCTGGGCTGCTGTTTCGTTGTCGACCATCTTGATAGTGTAGAGTTTATTCAGTAGTAGATCCCTCTTGCTGATCCTGGTGTCTGAAGTCCCTTCGTGCAGCTCAATCAGTTTTGTCCATAGCTCTTTTGCACTGTTGAAGGGGCCCACTCGGTTCAGCTCTTCCTTTGCCAGCCCGCATTGTAGGGTTTGCGTTGCTTTTGCGTCGGCCTCTATTTTGCGCTTTAGAGTATTGTCCCACTCGGAGTAGCTTTGTGGTTGTCCTTCGGCGTTTCTGGGGATCTCCAGACCGGACTGGATGATGATCCACATATCCACTTGAGTTTTTAGGTGGACCTCCATGCGACTTTTCCAGTAAGAAAAGTCTTCCCCACTGAAAAGTGGAGGTCTGGCGGTGCTGAATCCCTCTTGCATGGCCATTGGATCTATAACAAAAAAACTAACAAAAAAAACAAATTTTCCAAGACTAGGTCTTGGATTAGTAGTGCTGGATTAGGAAATAAAATATCGAGGGGTGTTGCACCAATCTCGATTAACAAAAAAATATCGAACGAAAAAAAATATTTAAAAAATTCGAATATCCGAAAAGAAATTTTCAAACTGGTGGTTGCACCAAGTTTGAATAACCCCGCTCTGATACCACTTGTTGGATCGTGAAAAACAGATAGAGGGGGGGTGAATATCGGAAATCGCTCTTTTTCGGAAAACTAAGAGTAAGTGCACAGCGGAAATAACAATACGAGACACAGCACAAAGACACAGTGGTTTTTACTTGGTTCGGAGCCTGTGTCGACTCCTACTCCAAGGCCCACGGTCGTTGACCGTTTACTTTGGGCAATTCTATATTCGCGCAAATAGGTTACAATGATTTCAATTACAAAGAGAGTGCAATAAAATAATAATAAAATATTAAGCTCTTCATTACCGACGTCCGGAGTGTATCGATTCTTTTCGGGGCAGTGGGACGTCGTCGGCTCGAGGTGAGGCGTTTCTGGAGCAAGGCGCGAGCGTAGAAGAGCGTGGAAGCTTTGGAATGAAGTTGATGTGAAGCTTGGGGTCGAGGGGTGCTATTTATAGCACCTAGGGCGCCCTGGACTTCGGGGGCGCCCTGCCACGTGTCAGCCGATCCGTGCTTCGCTCGGTCAAGTGTTATCCCACCGGAATAGGGATGAGGTTTGACCTCTGGGGCGCCCTGGTCGCAGAGGGCGCCTTGGCTGACTTCTTCCGCGCAGAAATCTCGCTGTGGATAAGCTGAAGCCTCGCAGTCTTGGGCGCGGAGGCGCCCTGGCTGCTGAGGGCGCCTTCACTGACGAAGGCGCCTTCGCTGCTGAGGGTGCCTTGCCCAGTAAGCAACTGAAGCTCATTTTGCTTCACTTGGTTCTGGTTCACCTTGAGGGCGCCCTGGACACTCAGGGCGCCTTACTCAGCTGCTGCCTCACTCCTTTGAGGCTCTCTGAGTTGCAGACACACATTCCTTCGGTCCTGCATTCAGGGTTAGTCCAAAACACAATAAAACAATTAATTATTATTTTATACAGCCTTAGCTGTCTTGGTTCTGACTTTGGTCTCCAAAATGGAGTCCTAGGTCGAACCGACGCCTACTGATCCCTCGACGGGGAACGCGTCCTCACCTACTCCTCTCAGGAGAATTTACCTGATGCCAACCGCTCCTTTGGTTGGACTTTTGCCTGACGGTCCTTTGTCAGGTCTTGTAAACTGGCAGTCCTTCGCCAGTTGCCTAGCAGTCCTTCGCTAGGGCTTCGGTGCTGGCAGTCCTTCGCCAGTTGCCTAGCAATCCTTCGCTAGGGCTTTGGTGCTGGCAGTCCTTCACCAGTGCCTAGCAGTCCTTCGCTAGGGCTTGATGCTGGCAGTCCTTCGCCAGTTGCCTAGCAATCCTTCGCTAGGGCTTTCTTTCCTGGCATTCCTTTGCTAGTGCCTAGCAGTCCTTCGCTAGGGCTTTTCCTGCACACTTGATTAACTTGTTAGAAAACAAGAAAGACTTAACTTTTGACCTATGTTGCCATTATCAAAACACAGGTTTGACTATGGTGCATTCTGCACCAACACATAAGCTTCTCAAAAATTTACTAAAGTTTTTCAAATCTTACTAAGTACATAAGTTGTTAATCTTACTAAGTACTTAAGTTAAAGCTTTCAATAACTTTTGAGTACTATTAAGGCTTCAAAATTTTTCTAAGTACTCTAAACTCATGCTTCCAAAAATCTTCTATGTACTTTTAAAAATTAAGTTGTCAAAAGATTTCCGAGTACCTAAACTTAAGTTTTCAAAAGTGCAAAAATCATTTTTTTCTGTTGAAAAATTCTAAGTAAAAATTTTTTTCCTTAAACTTAGAACCCCACGAATTTTTGAAAAATCTAGGGGGAGAGTCCTTCCAGGGGGAGGGAACAAAATGTTTTTACATGCTTTGATTAAACTTAACTTTTTGAACGAGGGTTGCCATAAATCAAAAAGGGGGAGATTGTTGGTGCAGAAGGCACCCAAGATAAACCTGTGTTTTGATAATGCCAACAGGGTTCAAAAGTTAAGTCTTACTTGTTATCTAACATGTCACTCTAGTGTGCAGGGTGAAAAGCCCTAGCGAAGGAATGATAGGCACTGGCGAAGGAATGCCAGGGTAAAAAGCTCTAGCGAAGAACTGCTAGGCACTGGCGAAGGAATGCCAAGGTGAAAAGCCCTAGCGAAGGACTGCTAGGCGCCAGGCGAAGGACAGCTTGGGACTGAAGCCCTAGCAAAGGAATGCTAGGCACCGGGCGAAGGACAGCTCGGTATCCAAGACCTGGCAAAGGACCGCCGGGCAAAAGTCCAACCAAAGGAGCGGTTGGCATCAGGTATATTCTCCCTAGAGGAGTAGGTGAGGACGCGTTCCCCATTGAGGGAACAGTAGGCGTCGGTTCGACCTAGGGTTCCATTTTGGAGTCCCAAAGTCAGAACCAAGACAGCTAATGTTGTATAAACTAACACATTATTATCTTATGTTATTTTTGACTAACCCTGGATGCAGGAGCAAAGGAACGAGTGTCTGCAGCTCAGAGAGCCTCAAAGGAGTGAGGCAGTGGCTGAGTAGGGCGCCCGGAGTGTCCCGGGCGCCCCCAAGGTGCATACAAATCAATGTAAGTAAGGAAGGCTTCGAACAGCTACTGGGCGGGGCGCCCCCGTGGTCCCGGGTGCCCCCAGCGCTCCGGGTGCCCCCAATAGCAAGTCATCGAAGCACAAGCCAGCGAAGCCAAGGGATAAGGTTTGACCCGGTCAACCCGGGCTCCCCCAGCATCTCGGGCGCCCCGGTCAAGATGTGA
The DNA here is from genome assembly GCA_024364735.1 of Boesenbergia rotunda. Taxonomy (NCBI): domain Eukaryota; kingdom Viridiplantae; phylum Streptophyta; class Magnoliopsida; order Zingiberales; family Zingiberaceae; genus Boesenbergia; species Boesenbergia rotunda. Next base: position 534,926 of record JAGFNQ010002072.1, on the reverse strand, counting down.
TCCCGAGGTTGAAGGGATCAGAAGTTGACCGAGGGAAAGGTGGATCGGCCGACATGTGGGGGGGGCCCTCGACGTCCCGGGCGCCCCCAGGCCCTATAAAAGGGCCCTCGACCCCAAGGCTTGGAACAACACTTCATTCAACGCTTCTACGCTCTTCTGCTCCCACGCTCTGCTCCGGAAACCTCCCAACTCGAGCCGACGACGTCCCTCTGCTCCGAAAAGACAATTTACATCGGGCGTCAGTAACGAAGAGCTATTTTAGTTTACTGTACTGAATTCTGTAAAATCTTTTGTAAACTATTTTTGCGACATATAGAATTGCCCGCAGAAAACGGTCAACGACCATGGGCCTTGGAGTAGGAGTCGACCTAGGCTCCGAACCAAGTAAAAAATCTTGGTGTTTGCATATTTTATTTTTAATCTTCCGCTGTGCAAATTCTCTATCTCAAATCCGAACGCTTTCCGATATTCACCCCCCCCCCTCTATTGGTTCTCTCGATCCAACAGCTTACCCTCCTCTACTTTGGTCAAAATAATTTCTAGCATGAACATGGATTTAGCTAAAGCTAGAATAAAAATTAAGGATTTGAAAGATGAAATTGTCATGCTTAGAGTAGAATCTACAAAACTTAAGGAAGATTTGCATGCTTGCTCTACCATGTCACATGATACATGCTTTGAAAATGAAAATAAGGAACTAAGAAAAAAGGTAGAAGACCTAACCAAGGCACTTAGAAAGTTTCAAGTCGGCTCTAGTAACCTTGACATGATAATAAATAGTCAAAGAGTCGTCTATAACAAGGTCAGATTAGGATATAGGCCAAAGACCAAGGAAGTGGCCTTTGTCTCACTTATGAGTAGGAATGGTGCATCTAGGAGACAAGGGGCTAAGAGAAACATCAAGAAGGCTTAGGTACTAAAGAAATTTTTAAATGATGCTTGTGGATCAAAAATTTGGGTACCAAAAGAGTGTGTTTTCCATGTGAATAGGTGAAGGTGAAGGAGGTCTCAAACATGTGGATAGTAGATAGTGGGTGCTCAAGACATATGACCGGAGATGTGAGCAAGTTCACCACTATAAGCTACCTAAAAGAATGGATGGTTTCGTTTGAAAATAGTGGGAAACTCAAAATAATTGGTAGGGGCACCATTGAGGTATCTCCTACAATCTCTATTCACAAAGTACTTTTAATTAAGGACATGAAATTTAATTTACTTAATGTAAGTCAATTATGTGATGCGGACTGTAGGGTTGAATTCCATGCTAGAAAATGCCTAATTAAACAAAATGGGTCTGATAATGTCATACTAGAAGGGTATAGAGAGGCTAACCTTTACTATCTTGATCTTGCTTATGCTTCTAACAATATGCCTAAGTGTCTCATGTCTAAAGAAGAAGAAGGTTGGTTATGGCACCGAAGACTTGGGCACGTCAATATGAGGAGCATTGCAAGAGTGGCCAAGGAGGAGTTGGTGAAGGGGCTCCCTATGATCAAGTATGAGAAGACAAAAATGTGTGATGCATGCCAAGAGGGTAAGCAATCAAAATCATCACACAAAGGTAAAACCCTAACCACCACTACTTTACCTTTAGAGCTTTTACATATTGATCTTTTTGATTGCCATAGTACTCCCTCACTAGTATGGAGTAAATATTATTTAGTCATTGTAGAGATTTTTTCTAGATTTACATGGGTTTTCTTTATGAAACATAAGGATGATACCTTAGAAATCTTTATAGGCTTTAGTAAGAGGGTTGAGAATGAAAAACACCTAAAGATTAACCGAATTAGGAGTGACCATGGTGGGGATTTCCAAAACTCAAGCTTCTCACAATTTTATGTAGAAAATGGGTATAAGCATGAATTTTCATGCCCAAGGACTCCTCAACAAAATGGGGTAGTAGAGAGGAGAAACAAAGCTCTACAAGAGGCCGCTAGGACTATGCTTAATGCATATTCTCTTCCTAGCTACTTTTGGGCCGAAGCGGTTAATACCGCTTGTTACATTCAAAATCGGGTTTTGGTACATAGGTTCTTAGGTAAAACCCCCTTTGAGTTATGGAATGGGAGAATTCCACAAGTCTACTACTTTAGGGTCTTTGGGTGTAAAGTGTATATTTTGAACACTAAGGATGATCTAAGGATGTTTGAGTCAAAAGCGGATGAGGGAATATTAGTTGGTTATTCATCCACAAGTAGGGGTTATAGAGTCTATAACAAAAGGACAAAAGTAATTGAGGAGTCTTCAAATATTGACTTTGATGAATCCACAAATACTTACCCTAGGAAAACCTTAATTGATAAGGATATAGAGGAAAGTCAACCCCTTGCCCAAAGAATCCAAGAGTATTTGGAGGGCAATGATCAAGGGAGAGGGAGAAGTACCCTAGAGGATGAAGATCATGTAGTCAATGAGCTCATAACCTCTAGGCCCTTGAGACATCACCAAGATCACCCCATTGATCAAATAGTGAGTGATGTCACTCAAGGGGTAAGGACTAGGTCCTATTTTAGAGACCAAAGTAGTCAAATTGCCTTAATATCTCAATTAGAACCTAAGTCTATTGACGAGGCATTAAGTGATGTAGATTAGGTCTTAGCCATGCAAGAAGAGCTAAATCAATTTGAGAGAAGTGAAGTTTGGGAGTTGGTTCCTACACCCAATGATTGCACCATTGTAACCACTAGATGGGTCATTAAGAACAAACTAGATGATCAAGGCAAAATCACTAGGAACAAGGCTAGGTTGGTAGTTAGGGGGTTTAACCAAGTTGAGGGACTAGACTATGATGAGACCTATGCCCCCGTAGCTAGATTAGAGTCCATTAGAATTCTACTAGCCTATGCCGCTCACATGGGTTTTACACTTCACCAAATGAATGTGAAGTCGACATTCCTTAATGGGGTCGTTAAGGAAGAGGTCTATGTAGAACAACCCCCTGGGTTTGAAGACCCAAACTATCCTAGACATGTTTACAAATTGAGAAAAGCCTTGTATGGATTGAAACAAGCTCCCCGGGCTTAGTATGAAAGACTTTCTTCATTTCTAGTGTCTAAGGGTTTTAAGAGAGGAACAATTGACCCAACTTTGTTCCTAAAATCTAAGGATAAGGGCATATTTATTGCCCAAGTGTATGTCGATGATATTATCTTTAAGTCAACAAATAGTGATTTTTTACAAGAATTCATCAAGTGTATGGAGGATGAATTTGAGATGAGTCTGGTAGGAGAGCTAACTTTCATTTTAGGACTTCAAGTTAAGCAAACAAGTGAAGGGACACATGTATTTCAAACTAAGTATGCTAGGGAAATGTTAAAGAAATTTGGCCTAGAAAATGCTAAGGTAGCATCTACCCCTATAGGAACAAATGTGAAAACGGATAGTGATGTTGAAGGGAAAATGGTAGACTCAAAATAATATAAGAGCATGATTGGGAGTCTATTGTACCTAACCGCTAGTAGACCCGATATACTATTTGCGGTAGGTTTGTGTGCAAGGTACCAATCATGTCCCAAAGAGTCTCATTTGGTGGTAGTAAAGAGGATCCTAAGGTATGTTAAAGGTACTCACAATGTCGGACTCTGGTATCCTAGAACCCCAAATGTTGATCTTATTGGATACACCGACTCGGACTATACGGGGTGTAAGCTAGATAGGAAGAGCACTAGTGGGGGATGTCAATTCCTTGGGTCTTCCTTAGTTAGTTGGAGTAGTAGGAAACAACCATGTGTTGCCCTATCAACAACGGAGGCCGAATATGTGGCAATGGGTGGTTGTGTGCCCCAACTACTTTGGATCATGCACACTTTAGAAGATTATGAGTTACATTATTCCAAGGTCAATGTCTTGTGTGATAATGAAAGTACAATCAATTTGACTAAGAATCCGATTTACCATTCTAGAACAAAACACATTGAAGTGAAGCATCACTTCATTAGGGACCATGTGGCAAGGGGAGACATAGAATTACACTATGTTGAGTCAAAGTCAAATCTTGTCGACATTTTTACCAAGCCTCTTCCCGAATCAGAGTTTGCATCCTTAAGAGGAGGCCTTGGAATGTGTTTTGTAGAGGTATAGGATGAACTTTGGATTAACACAATAGAAAAGTGTGCTTGATACATTAGGATGGTAAATTGGTTCACTTGTGCTTGTGGCATAATGTTGAATCATTAAATGTATCAAAATCATTGAAAATAGACCAACCATGGGAAAAGCAAGTATTTAATTAATGGACACTTTGTCCAAAGATCATGGTTGGATATTTTAAACATTTGAAAACCATTTCATGTTGTATATGTTTTGTCATGAGCTTAGAAGATCTATAAATGCAAAACTAGGATGAAATATTGATACAAACTTAGTGGTGTTCAACAATTTTGAATTTTAGTCAAAAGTCAAGCATGTTTGAAATTTTTCACGAAATGATATTTTTCCTTGATAGAGTATCGTACAAGAAACATGCTTGCAAATTTTTACAATTTTGGGAATTTTCTGAAATTTCTGGGAGGTTTCTGAAATTCGGCTCAGAAGTTGAAATTTGCCACTGACATAGTATTAGTCGACTGCCGCATGGGGCAGTCGACTGGCACGTCTGATTTCAGCCTGCTGAGCTATTTTTTTAGAAATCAATATTTCTCTCATTTGATGTCATGGGTTAAGGCTGCTTGGGGTAATCATTTTGATGGTGTCAAAGGGGGAGAATGAGTAGGTTTAAGTTAGATTTTTAGCTTTTTAGCTTAAATTTTTTACTTAACTTGGATAACTTGGATTATGATGAAAATGGATGAAGGCATAGGGTTAAGGGGGAGGTTACCTCTTAGGTTTTGCTATGCCTTATATTTTTAACTGTTGTTGCTTGGTGTTAAGTTATGTTTGAAACTTAACTTAGATTATGAGTAGAATTGAAAATGGGAGAAGACATGGATTAAGGGGGAGGTTACCTCTTAGGTTTTTGATATGTCTTATGTTTTTCAATTACTACTGTTATTTACTTTGTTGACTGGTATTTTATCCCTAAACTTAAACATATTACCACACATCAAAAAGAGGGAGATTGTTGAGGCAATCGGCCCAAGAATGATGGGGAAGATCATTGTTTTGATGTGTGTGCCAATAAGTTTAAGGTTAGGGTGTTATGTTGTATTTGATATGTGTGATTGAGTTTGCAGGACTTGGAGAATCACACATGGAGAATATATCCAAGGGACGAGAGCCGAGGGAGGAGAGCTCCAAGGGCAAGCCGGGAAGTGGACTTCAAGGGTACACGTGAAGGGTGGAATGGGGGAAAGCCAAGGGAAGGCTTGTGTGCGCATCCGAGGGGCGATAGCCAGAGGAAGAAGACTTCAAGGGGCAAGCCAAGGGAGCAGACCTGAAGGCACACGTGAAGGAGAGTGTTCGGAGTGGCTGTAAGAGGCTGGGCAATCGACTAGCCAGAGGGCAGTCGACTGCCAAAACTCACAGAAGGTTTTCAGCCTTCTACCAATCGACTGCCCCAGGGGCAGTCGACTGGTGACCCCCAAAAACTAGCCGTTGGCTGGCATTTATTGCTAGGCCAGTCGACTGCTCCAGGGGCAGTCGACTGGTGCGGGTCAGGACAGCTTGCGAAGTTGTCCTGTTCTCTTATAAAAAGGAGACTTTTCCGCACGTGAACGGTACGGTGTTGTATTGTAACGAAGTGTTGTTCGTGCAAGTCCTCAGATCTTCCTCTCGCTCTTCATCGCATTCTGTAAAGAGGAAGAAGATGCTTTTGTAAAGGTTTCTCCACCTTGAAGGAGACTTTTCATAGTGGAGGTGAAGTACTCGTGTGGATCCTTGGATTAGTCACCCGTTCGAGTGGATACCAAGTAAATCCTCGTGTTAGCGTTGTTCTTATTGCTTTTCATTATATTCTTGTATTGCGCTAACAATTTTATAGAGAATTCGACAAAGTGTTATTCACCCCCCCCCCTCTAGCAAACACAAGCGATCTATCAACCAAGAGGTCTTTCAAGGCCGAGGGGTTTAGAGCCTAAGATATGTTAGAATCGATTCATTCTGATTTGTGAGGTCCTATGCCTATCTAGGATAGAGGTAGCTTTGAATACTTCGTGAGACGAATATTCAAAGGATGGGATCGAGAACGATAGATGAATAAAGCGGATTAGATAGAAGGACGGAAGATTAAAAAAAACGCAACAAGTATTTACTTGGTCGGAGCCTAGGTCGACTCCTACTCCAAGGCCCACGGTCGTTGACCGTTTTCTGCGGGCAATTCTATAAGTGCGCGAAAAACAGTTTACAGGAATTTTACAATTGTAGTATAGTAAACTTAAAGAAAAATGCTCTTCATTACCGACGTCCAATGTAGATTGAATCTTGGAGCGGAGGGACGTCGTCGGCTCGAGTTGGGAGGATTCTGGAGCAGTGCGGGAAGCAGAAGAGCATAGAAGCGTTGAAGAAATCGTTGTGTTGAGCCTTGGGGTCGAGGGCCCTTTATATAGCCCTGGGGGTGCCTGGATCGTCGGGGGCACCCCCCCCCACGTGTCGGTCGATCCGACATTTGCTCGGTCAGCTTCTGATCCTTTCACATTCGGGATCAGCTTTGACCGGGGCGCCCGGAACGCTCGGGGCGCCCGTATTGACCAGGTCAAGCTCTCATCTGTTGTCTTCGAGGGGAGCTGCTTCGGTAGTTGGCGCTAGGGGCGCCCGCAGCATGCGGGGCGCCCTGAGCGATGGGGCCGCCCGGAGCATCCGGAGTGCCCCGACAGTCAGTTGTCAAAGCAGAGTTTGCTCCTGCTGGTTGGTCTTCACCTTGGGGTGCCCAGAACATCCAGGCCGCCCTGCTCAGCTTCTGCCTCACTCCTTTGAGGCTCTCTGAGCTGCAGACACTCAGTCCTTTGGTCCTGCATCCAGGGTTAGTCCAAAAAGCAGTAACATATTAATTTTTATACAGCCTTAGCTGTCTTGGTTCTAACTTTGGGTCTCCAAAATGGAGCCCTAGGTCGAACCGACGCCTACTGTTCCCTCGACGGGGAACGCGTCCTCACCTACTCCTCTCGGGAGAATGTACCTAATGCCAACCGCTCCTCTGGTTGGACTTTTGCCTCGCGGTCCTTCGCCAGGTCTTGGATGCCGTCTTACATGGATAGTTCAAGATTCGACTGTATAGTCGCCAGCAAACCCCCCCCCCCCCCCCCCCCCCCCCCCCCCCCCCCCCCCCCCACCCCCCCCCTGCAACGATAAAAAAAAAAAAAAAAAAAAAAAAAAAAATATTACATGATGGTCGCAAGTCTGAATCTTTGATTAGTTCAAAGAATTCAAGACTGTTGTGAAGAAACATCAAGGTAACAGTATCGAGACACTACGATCGGATCGTAGTGGTGGGTACCTCTTGGGAGAATGTAGGACATACTTATTAGAGGTTGGGAGTCAATCACAATTGTCTGCACCCGGTACACCCCAACAGAACGGTGCAGCAGAGTGAAGGAAAAGAGCTCTTATGGAGAGGGTTAGGACAATGATGAGTTGCTCCGAGTTGCCAAAATCGTTCTGGGGATATGCTTTAGAAACGATATCGTATATACTTGATACCATCTAGGTCAGTATAGTCTACCCATAGAAATGAGGACTGGGCGAAGGTCAAGTCTAAGACATATTCGAACATGGGATAGCTTAGCACATGTGCTGAGAGGGGATACTGATAAGATTGGAATCTCGTGCGCTTGTTCGTAGGCTATCCTAGAGGAACGAAAGGTGTTTCTATAGTCCTAAGGATCAGAGGGTAATCGTTGGCACGAATACCAAATTTTAGAAGAAGACTATGTGATGAACCACAAGCCCATGAGTAGATTAGTTCTTGAAGAATTAAAAGGGGATGTTCTGACCTTAGTACCAACTGTACAACAGGATACACCACCAGTCACTGCATCGTGTGTCACAGAAGATACACAGGTGGTACCTCGTCGTAGTGGGAGGGTTGTTAGTCAACTAGAAGGATTCATGTTCTTAGGAGAGTCTTCGGACTCGGTCTCTGGTGACTATGAATCAAAATCCCTGGACCTATGACGAGGAACATCCGCTTTGAAGAGATAATCCAGTCATATGGATTTGTTCAAAGGACGGATGAGATATGTGTATGTAAGAATTGTGACGGAAACATAGTGGTGTTCTTGTACTATACGTAGATAATATTTTGTTAGTTGGCAACAATGACAAAATATTATCAGACGTAAGGGTATGGTTGTCCAAACAGTTGATATGAAGGACTTAGGAGAAGCAGGGCACATCCTTGGCGATCTAAGTTCTAAGGGATCACCAGAGAAGATGTTGTGCTTATCCCAAGCTTCATATAGTGACATGTCTTAACTCATTTTAGCATGGAAACCTCTAAGAAAAGTTTTGTACTTTTTAGCTGTGGTGCTACTCTGTCTTAGGAGATGTGTTTAGATTATCAAAGGAGATAGAGCAGGTAATGGCGGTTCCTTTAGCATCGGCTATAGGAAGCCTCATGTATGCTAAAATCGAGACCGGATATCTGCTTTGTCGTGTGCATGGTTAGCAGATATCAGAATAACCCAGGTCAAGGAAATTGAATTGCAGTAAAAGCTTATATTAGTGCCTAAGAAGGACTAAGGATTATAAGTTGGTTTACCAGGCAGACAAATTCTCTGTGGGTTATACGGATACAAACTTCCATTCGGATAGGGGCAAACATAAGTATTCCTCGGGGTTTTGTGTTTACTTTTAGGAGGTAGAACCATAGTTTGGAGGAGTATCGCGCAACGACTGCGTGATGGACTCCACCATGGAAGTTGAGTAATGTGGCAGCCTCTGAGGCAGCCAAAGGATGCTACATGGTTCAGGAACCTCAAGATGGACTTCGATGTGATTCCTGGTTTGCTCAGAGCTATCACATTTTGTTGTGATAAACAAATGATGCAGTTGCAAACTCGAAAGAATCACGAGCCCGTAAGATGAGTAAACACATAGAGCGCAAGTACCACCCAGGAGAGGAAAAATTGTTGTTGCCTAGATTACATCAGAAGACAACCTGGGAGATCATTTCACTGAGGCATTGATAGCGAAAGCTTTAGGCATGTGGAGGATCAGGGAGTCAGATGTATGGCATTTTGAGGATAGCAAAGTCTTTAAGTATAAGTGGGAGATTGTTAGATGTGTATACTGAAAGACATGCTTCTTTTATATATATGAACATCTTTATTTTGAAAAGAGAATCACAACCACACTAGGTGTCTGTTTATATTAGTACATGCATGAAGTCCAATTACTTTGCATTGTAGATAACATGCTGTGTGGTGTCACACGGAAGATCATGTTATCAGTTCCTTGCTTAGTATAAATAGAGACTCACAACCGAGATGAAATTGGACAACCCATCGGGATAGTTGTAGTGTAATTAGGTGTGGTTGGTCTTAACCATAGAATTACACTAGTGTGCTATGAGTACATTAAGCAGGACCGAAACCCGAGGTTATCCAATTTGTACTGACTCAATAATTGGATAGGAACTCAGTTTATATTATGGAGTATGATCCATTAATCCTGAAATAATATTGGGCATATATTATTAATTATTATTTCTTTGATTTACCAATGGGCGAGATCTATTCTGTTAGATCGATAGGCCCGGTAAGTTGGGAGATAATATTAATAATATGATGTGACGATGATTATTGACGGAATCTGTGTCCTGGTGAGTCAGGATGATGATGCCCCCTTGATGAGCTCAAAAGGTTCATCGTGCTAAATCTTACAGGTGGATTTGATCTGGTACGATGATAAGGTTGAGTGGTACAAGTCAAGACCTAGAGGTTAATTAATTTAAATTGTCAGTAATTTAATTAATTAACGGATATTCGAGATATTAAACACGGGGGATGGACGACTCATAATAAGTGGAGCTCATATGTAAATATGGGGGTTGGTGAGGTAATTCAATGAGGGTCCTTTAATAGAATGGATCCTCATTAATGGATCGGGTTTGGATCCATTAGCAGGCCAAGATCAAACTCCTCCTCATGGTCCCTACCGTAGCCCTATATATACCCCATAGTGGTATGAAACCAAAGAGTTAATTGATCAAGATGATTAATCCAATAGATCACAAAATACCCTAGCCCCTTCTCTCTTCTCCTCTCCTTCTTTCTCTCCCTCTCTCGGTTCAATGGCGCTGAAAAAAACAGCCATGCTGTTTTATTTTCTCTCCATGCAGTGAGCGCCGATCAAAGGAAAAAACCAGCCATGCTATTTTATTTTTCTCTCCATGCAGTGAGCGCCGATCAAAGGAAACTGTTTTTTGTTCCACGCGCGCATGGCTCACCAGCTGCTATGAATCTCCTCTACGCGTGCATGGCGTTGCATGCAATTGGTGGTGCTGCTCCCGGTTCAACGGCGCCGATCAAGAACAAACAGCACGGCTGTTTTGTTTCTAAAACCTGTGCATGCAAACGACAGTGGAGAGGTCGGAGCGTGAGTCTTCTACACGTAACTTCTATTAAGGGAAGAGAATCGCGTGACCTTATGTCGCTCACACAATTTTCTCAAAGGAGAAGAGGTTGCATATGCAATTCTTCTCAAGGAAAGAAAATTGTATGAGTTTGAGAGGGAGCAGTGATTTTTCTCAAGGGAGAAAAATTATTTACGCAATTTTTCTCAAGAGAAGAAAAATCTACATAGGTATGCAATTCTTCTCAAGGAAAGAAAATTGTATGAGTTTGAGAGGGAGCAGTGATTTTTCTCCAAGGAGAAAAATTGTTTGCGCAATTTTTCTCAAGGAAAGAAAAATCCGCATAGGGTTTTGTGTTTGGATTATCTTCTTCTTTGGAGCGGCCGGCGGTATCCCTTTGGGTAGGGATTGGTTGGCACAAGGAGAAGGGATCGACTTGGTGACCACGGGTCTTGGTAGATCGTCGCCCACGCGACGTCCAAGAAGGGAGGGTCATACAGTAGAAGATCATAAGGTAATGGAAAGTATAATTCTTTTTTGGCTCCTTCGTTCTTATTTGTGTCTTATTCATTTGCCTCGTCATTTCATATTAGTTAATTTATTATTTTGATATTGTATCATAGCCAATAATTAATTAATTGGACCCCGACCATAAACACAAAAGCCGGCGATCCACTCGTCGCCTTTTCCGTAGTCGAACTGTCGACAAATCACAAGGCCGATTTTGGTAATTGGCCGAGTTGTGATTTGGGTCGTTCGATACGGCACGAGATGGTCGATGGGAGACGGGTCTCTATTCGGATTAATTTTTAATCCGTAGACATGGAGAGGTCTCTCGAATCGGCCGAGTATTCGCTTAGGAAATCCGCCAAGCCATACCCAACAGGGTGGCGTAAATCCTTGCACTTTGTGTAAAAAGTCTCTCCTCCCAACCTCTTATCTTCTCAATCACCGTGATTTATCTCCTCTGTGTTGATCCTGGGGCGGACTGGCAGATCGCCTTTTACCACTATCCCAAGAATTAAGTCATGATTGAACCATGGATGATCAAGTCTTAGCATCACCTAGTGCCCAAATCTAATGGGAACTCATAGTCATGCTTTTCTCAAGTTTGACATGGCTATTGACAAAGATTTAGATATTAGTAACCCATGTTCGTTAATATACAAGATAGCATTTCATATTCCTAATTTTGCAACAACAAAAAATCTAACAATGCCTTCAAATGATTGATTTCTACTGCAAATAATCTCTTTTTTCCAAAACAAAGAAAAATAGACAAAGTATAAATGAACAATCGCAGAGCAAGTCGGTAATCAAAAATGGAGATTTCAACGACAAAGTTTGTAGAAAAATATTGAAATTTTTCTTGGTTTTACTATCTCTAACAACCTCTCATGGGGGAGCTTGTAAGAGTCGCTGGTGATATTCGACAACCGTGAGCCGGGGAACAAGGCCTGCGGCAAGAAAGGAAGAAACATTTTAATGGAAAAGCATCCAAGATTAATGAAGAGCTGCCAATAAAAGAGATTATATAATATAATATAATAATATAATAAATTTATATTATTATATTATTAGAATAAATTAATATTATTATATTATTAGACATTTTCCTTATGAATCTGTTAATTGACAGATTCTTTATAAATCTGTTAATTAACAGTTTCGTTATTAATTTTTCATTTGACTAGGTCTCCTAAGATCCCTATAAATTGTGTATTTCATGGACAAGTTTTTTTTTCAATCAAGAAAGTTATTTTATTATCTCTTTCTTTCTCTCTACCTCTCTTCTCTCTCTACTTCTTTTACTCTAATATGGTATCAGAGTCATAGCTCCTCATACCTGACGTGTCGCTATTTTTATGCAACGTTTTCTTCTTCTTCATGTGACGTTTGCTATCACCATTTTTTTCGAAAAAAAAAATCTTCCTCCTCTATTTTTTTTTGGCTCGTCATCCTCGTTCCTCATTTTATCACCCGCCAACTCATGACGGGAAAGTAGGGGAAAAGAGGAATAGTCTCCATGCCTTTTGGCCCAAGCTACAACAATTTTTGGCTCTTTATTATTATTTTGATGTCGAATATTCAGAGATGTCAAATTTGTCTCCAATTTGGACACACTGGTATTCAATGTCCTAAAAGACTTGACAGAACCTTCATCGGTGGTCCTTCAGCTTAAGAAGATGTCAAATTAATCTCCAAATTGGACATACTGGTATTCAATGTCCTAAAAGACTCGACAGAACCTTTATCGGTGGCCCTTCAGCTTTAAGAGGATCTTTAACTTCACAAGTCCGTCCTAAAGCTCTCTCATCTGTGCCTACTCATGGCAAACCTTCAAAATTTTTATCTACTGAATGGTATATTGACACTGGAGCAACTCATCATGTCACATCAGACTACAATATCTTTACAGAAGTACTACCATACACTGGTTCGGATACGGTACAAGTAGGTGATGGCTCAGGTTTGCATATTATTAATCTTGGAAACACATACATTCATTTATCTAATCGTACTTTTCACATGCGCAACATCTTTCATGTTCCATCCATTACTAAAAATTTACTCTCTGTACGTCAGTTTTCCCTTGATAACAATGTCTTTTTTGAATTTCATCATGATCATTATCTTATAAAAGATAGAGGAACAAATACTACTATATTTCTTGGAAAAATAAAAAACGGCCTCTACTATCTTCAAAATTCTTCAATCAAAGCTTTTATTGGTGAACGTACAAATAAACCAGCCTGGCATGCTCGACTTGGTCATCCTTCCCTTCGTATTGTTCAGTCGATCATAAATAGGTATGATTTACCTACTTCCTTTACTTCATCTCCATCTCATTCATGTCAGGCATGCATGGAATCTAAAAGTCATAAGTTACATTTTTCTTCATCTGAACGTGTTTCCAATTTTCCACTTGAAATAATTCATTCGGATATTTGGGGTCCTGCACCTATCTTGTCTAACCAAGGTTTCTTATATTATGTTACCTTCATTGATCATTTTAGTAAATACACTTGGCTTTATCCTATGAAAAGAAAATCTGATTTATTTGATATATTCTGTAATTTTCAAAAACAAGTTGAACGATATTTTAATCGTAAAATACTCTCTCTTCATTCTGATTGGGGAGGAGAATATCAAGCTCTTCATCGTCATCTTGTCTCCTGTGGGATTGTTCATCGAGTCTCTTGCCCTCACACTCCAGAACAAAATGGCTCTGCTGAGAGAAAACATAGACATATAGTTGAAACTGCCTTAGCTCTTCTTCATCATGCATCAGTTCCGCGTAAATTTTGGGATGAAGCTGTTTGTACTGCAGTATATCTCATAAATCGACTTCCTACTCCATTACTCAATCATAAGTGTCCTTTGGAAAAACTTTATAATCAAACTTCTGAATACACCTTTCTTCGAATCTTTGGTTGCGCATGTTATCCATGGTTACGCCCCTATTCTAAACACAAACTTGATTCTCGTTCATTATTATGTGTTTTCCTTGGTTATAGTAATATGCATCATGGGTATCGTTGCTTATATATACCAACTGGACGGATATATACATCACGACATGTTACTTTTGATGAATCTCTATTCCCTTTTTCGGCAGCCTCTTCAATCTCTCCTCCAGATACAGGTGGTACTTTTTTGATGTCACCCAACATCATCATAAGAGATGGCATCCTAGGTCCTGCTCCGGAGCTCCCTAATAACTCTCCTATAACATCAGAATCACCTCAAGTTACTGCTCCAATCTTAGAAGTCTCACCGGCCAACGATAATATGCTCTCTAGCCCTGGATCCTCGGATAATTCAAGTCCGGCAACAAACTCACCCGCCAACGATAATATGCTCTCTAGCCCTGGATCCTCGAATAATTCAAGTCCGGCAACAAACTCACCATGCCAACCCACTTCCTCATCACCATCAACAAGTGATTCAGATGATAATGCTCCTCGTCGCATGCTTCCCTTGAGTGACATATATGCACGATGTCCACCAATGGCTACTCGATATCCTCTTCCTCGAGCTCTAGTGGTTTCCTCAAAAACTATTGAACCAACTTGCTTTACACAGGCAAACAAGAATCTAAATTGGCGTAATGCAATGGCTACAGAATTTGATGCACTTCTTCGCAATGGAACATGGAGCCTAGTTCCGCGCACTCCATCTATGAATGTTGTGGGCTCAAAATGGATATTCCGTCTTAAGCATCGAGCTGATGGTTCTCTTGAACGGTATAAAGCTCACCTTGTAGCCAAAGGATTTAGTCAACAACCAGGTATTGACTTCAATGACACCTTCAGCCCAATCATCAAAATTACATCTGTCAGATTATTGTTATCAATAGCTATTAGTTCTAATTGGTCTATCCGACAATTAGACGTTTCTAATGCATTTCTTCATGGTATTCTTGATGAAACGTTTTTTATGGAGCAACCACCTGGGTTTATTCATCCACAATTTCCATCTCATGTTTGTCATCTCAAGAAATCTTTATATGGTCTTCGGCAAGCTTCTCGGGCATGGTTTCATCAATTATCTAAATGGTTACAGGCTCAAGGTTTTTCTGGATCAAAAACTGACTCCTCTCTATTCTACAGACATAATGATGGATCTATGATATTTTTTCTTATTTATGTGGATGACATTCTATTAACTGGCAATGATCAAAAGGGCATCTCAAATTTATTAAGTCTTCTCAATCAGGAATTTCCTATTCGAGATTTAGGAAATGCTCGTTTTTTTCTTGATATTGAACTTATTCCACATGATGAAGGTTATATTCTCACTCAGAGCAAATATATTACTGGGCTTCTTCAAAGAGCTAAAATGGATGGAGCACGTCCGATCTCTACACCTATTGCTCCAAATAATGTCTCTACACCTTCTTCCTCTTCAGTGATGGCTGATCCCCAGGTTTATCGAAGTATTGTTGGAGCTTTACAGTATGTTACTATTACTCGCCCTGATATTACGTTTGCAGTAAATCGTGCTTGTCAGTTCATGCATACTCCTACTGAACAAAATTGGGAAGGTGTGAAGAGAATACTTCGTTATCTCAAAGGCACAATTCTACATGGTCTTCTTTTATATCGACACTCATCTCGAGATTTACATGCCTATAGCGATGCGGATTGGGCTAGTTCTCCTGAAGATAGACGCTCTACTAGTGGATATGCAATATTTCTTGGACGAAATCTTATTTCTTGGAATTCGAAAAAGCAACCTACAGTATCATTCAAGCACTGAATCTGAATATAAAGCTATAGCCAATGCAACGTCAGAAATTATTTGGCTTCAATCCCTTCTTTCGGAACTTCATCTTGCATCAGATATTGCACCAAAAATTTGGTGTGATAACATTGGAGCAACATATCTTACATCAAATCCAGTATTTCATGCTCGTACAAAGCATGTTGAAATTGATTATCATTTTGTTCGAGAGCGCGTGGCAAACAAACAATTATCTGTTTCTTATATCTCCGCAGAAGATCAAATTGCTGATATCTTTACCAAGTCATTATCCAAACAACGATTTAGCAAATTATCATGCAAACTCAACGTCCGAGATCTCCCGTTAAGTTTGCGGGGGGTAAAAGAGATTATATAATATAATATAATAATATAATAAATTTATATTATTATATTATTAGAATAAATTTATATTATTATATTATTAGACATTTTCCTTATCAATCTGTTAATTGACAGATTCTTTATAAATCTGTTAATTAACAGTTTCGTTATTAATTTTTCATTTGACTAGGTTTCCTAAGATCCCTATAAATTATGTATCTCATGAATAAATTTTTTTTTCAATCAAGAAAGTTATTTTATTATCTGTTTCTTTCTCTCTACCTCTCTTCTCTCTCTGCTTCTTTTACTCTAATACCAAGATTGGTTTTTGTATTATTTTTTTTTTTCAAATCTCTTGAGATTGAAACAACGGAGGAAAGAAAGAAACAACCCACATCGATCTGTTTTTGGACGGCCGTCGGCCGTTTTCTTGGCCGGCGGCGAGCCCTGGACCCCGTCATGGAGTAGAGGCCCTCCTCGATCTCGTCCTTCGTGAGGGAGGGAGAGAACGTGGGCAACTTTTGTCGTTCCGTCCGCGTCTCCGCCGTCGCCGGCAGAGACCTGTCCCCGCGCCCCTGGTCCTCGTGAGCCCTCAAAAGCATGCACCTCTTCCTCAGGTTCCAATGCGGCGCCGCCGACTGAGCCACCGGATCCGGCGCGGCGCCGGTGCCCTTGGAAGAAACGGAACCGTCAGATTCATACGGTCCGCCGCCTCTTGTATGTGGAGCATCATCTTCTCACTGAACCGCTGGATCCCGTAGTTGTCATCGTCATCCAGGACGCGGACTCGCCGCTCTGCTGGCTCCTCGGTGGGAATCACCGAATCACTCCTGCTCGCCGCTCCATCCTCCATTGCTCACGACGTGATCGCTGCCCTCGCCGCCGGCTGGGAATCCGACGGTGTGGATGGCAACTTCTCGGTGGTGATCACGTGGCTGCCGCCTGATCGACACGAAATGCAGGCGGCGTCGCGTCGGCGCGGCCGGAAGCAGGCACGGCGGATAAAGAAACCGATGGTGAGCGTAAGTGGGGAAGGTTTTCCAGTGTGACGGTGAGAATAGAAAGCAAAATGCATACATTAAAAAAGAATCATATGTTTCTTTATATTGTTTAAATTTGATAAACACAACCCTATATTCCTCTTTTTTAAGGAAAAAAATAACCGTGATGAAGGCCTATCTTTTCATGTAATTCGTATAAAAAAAATGGCTGACAAATCGTTATAAAAATCATACTAGAACAAGTTGCATGTAATTGATTAACTAGTTAGATAGATGAATCAATTGTTTGAACGGTAATTTATCAAAGGGCGTATCCAACAATTCGTAATTACCGAAAGGAGTACTATGATTTCTATTATACCAAAGGGCGCATCCCATATAGTGAAGTTACTTTTATACCCCTCCCGCCAATGAATGACTTTATCAAACACATTTTCGAGACAACCGAACCACTTTATCAATAAAATAATAATTTGTGGTTCGGATGGGTAGCAGTCGAATTTTTCTCCATTCTCTGTCAGCGCAACAACGTAAATAGAAGGTTTGAAGGTGGAAGACATTGTGCGTGCCCTAGCTGTGATATAGTCGCGAGCTAATCCCCCGAATCCCTACGGACAACCAAAACCTAGGCATTTCTCGAAAGCGTTTCTGTGTGATCTTGAGGCGGGTTTTAGTGTTAACGTTGAAGTCCAGACTGATCGGCATTATCCACCAAGGGGTTAGGGTTTCTGCACGGGTGATTTATTTGATAATGTCAGGAAAAAGGGGTGGTTCAGCGTCTTCTTCCTTGGCATTATCCATCAAGGTATGTTAGCGATATGCTTAGGTCAAACCAGCATAGTTTGTCAACATGTTTAAAATTATTTTGCTGAATAAATTTGTAATGTATATAAACTGTAGGATTCAGATGAATTTGGACAAAAATTACGTTGGTGCAGTGTTTTAGGCCACTTTAAATAATTTTTTGAAGCATTTGAAATTTTAAATGATTGACACATTGCGAAGATCAAAGGGTCGCCTTTCAGTTTTTTCTTGGACATACAAGAATTGCAGCATATCCGTGAAATTTTGGTTAATATATTTGAAAGTTGGGATTCAACCTCGCAAGTTTTTAAATTCTCAGGTAATAGTTTTAGTTATGAATTGTAGACAATATCTATAGTAAGATAAAACAGTATTATAGATAGCCTGAAAGGATTAGTTTTTGATAAATTTTAATCATTTCATTTCAGGGCTACTGAGGGCTTGAAGTGAAATTGACTTCAGGCCCTCGGTAGGCCTGAAATAAAATCATTTCAGGCCTACCGAGGGCCTGAAGTTATTTTAGTTCAGGCCCTCGTTAGGCCTGAAATGAATACATTTCAGGCCCACGTCGGGGCTGAAATGAATTCAATTTAGGCCCGACGGGGGCCTGAAATGAATACATTTCAGGCCCACGTTGGGCCTGAAATATATTAACCTCAGACCCACGTTGGGCCTGAATTGAATTCATTTCAGACCCAACGTGGAATAATTTCAAGCCTATATTCTTGATGATAACTAAATATTGTAATTGTTTTAGGTGTACCGGTTGCGTTCTCCAGACGAGATGTTGCTTTGATACTGGGTATGGTGGACCGTGGTGTTTCGGTCCCTATTAATTCAACTAAAGCATCGGGTGACCTCTATCGTACTTACTTCTCAAAAGAAAAACAACCTACCAGAACAAGACTTGAGGAGTTACTTAAATATTTTTCTAAAAGTGTTGAATCAAAGGATGATGTGTTATTAGTGTGTAAATTTTATATTTTGTATATATTTATTTGTGTTTTATTTTTGTCTAGTACATATAAGGTTCCTCTAGGTCTTGTAGATATAGTAGATGATTATGACAATCTAGGTAGATTCAACTGGGTAGAAGCTATCCATCAATTTTTGTCTCCACAATTACCTATGATTGGGGACTTATTTTCATCAACTCAAGGAAACCAGAGCACCACCAACCTCCCTTACCTAAAGGGATTTGCAGGGCTTTTGGCAGTGAGTAGAATTATCTTGTTAAATTTTATAATATTTTGATGTCAATAATGTAATTGGCTGGAAAACTTTGTGTATGCATGGTTTTTGGAGCATGTACCAATTAAAAAACCATTCAATGTTGAAGGACCCCGAATAAATAAGTGGAGGAATATTCCTTCGCATATTAGTAGGGTGAGGGGCCTTATCGACCGACTCTCGTCCGAAGAGGTAATTATTCTTAAATGTGATCTATCTTAGTTTGATATAGAGGTAGTAACATTTATGTACTTCGTAATTGACAGGTTATTGTTGAATTAATTCCTAACCTACATGAAAACACATTGTTTGAGAACCTTGATATCGGTGATGAGATACCACGGCCAATGGAGACATCAGAAAGAGATGTTAGGCTATGTGGTGAATGCATTCTTAAAGACAACCGAATCAAGGAGCTAACAGAGGAGAATATATGTTTGAATGAAAGGGTTAAGGAATTACTTTCAATTATTGAAAAAAAGGCATGGAGGTGTGATTACAGGGATACTCCAATTGACAGTCCAGTATGACACCAGCTTTTACTTAAGGGGAAGCGGGACAAGAAACAAATATCAAATGTCATGGACAAGGGAAAAAGGAAACTTAGTGAGGAGGATATGGATGAAGCAAGAGAAAACATTAATGTAATGAAAGTCATGTCTGAAGAAGACATAAAGGAGGAAACAAGAAGAACCTCCGAACTATACAAAATGAGGCAACAAGGCATTGATGTAAGTGTGTTAATTTCATTTAAAATACGTCAATTGTATTGAATTTGGTCAATAATTAGTTTGGTCTAAATAAATTTTATCGATGTAGTTTGTGAAGAAATATTTTATGAATACAAAGAAGAAAAATCAAGATAAAGAAGTGACCTACCTGATAAATAGATTGGAGAACCTAAAGTAAGTTACAAAATATAGTTTAGTTTAGTTAATATATCTTCTTATGTAATATATAATCTTATCAATTTACATGGCAGGTTGGCAAATGAATTTATCTGGGAGGATGGACCCTTTGCTTTGAATTTGCATTCATTCTTACAAATCCTCAATGGAGAGGTTTTTACAAAAGGCGAGGTCATTGATGCCTTTTGTAAAATTTTATTTAGGGGAGCATCCGCATGTGATAGGTCATACAACAAGTCAATATATTGTTCAACCTTCTTCACAGTAAGTGATGTATATTAATTAAACAGATAGATTGTAGAAGAACTAATATTATGATATGAGTATTATTAATTTTGTGAATGCATATTTGTAGGCATCAATCAGATCGTCAAGAAAGATTTCCCTGCAACAAGTGATGAAGACTGATATGCTAGAACAAGGGTTTAGATTTATTTTAATCCCTTTGTGCAGTGATAATACACACTTTCACTTGTTGACGGTGGATACAGAATCCATGACTTTCAATCATTTTAATTCTCTTGCTAGTGGACGTAAATATAAGCATGAATTTGACACAGCGGTGAGCAACCTTCCTTTATTCTTATATATGGTCATCATTTTGTCTAAAATGTCATTGATGGTGATTAATAAATTCATGACATGTTTGACAGGTAAAGAACTTAAACAATATACTCGCGAGGAACTTACGGATATTCATCCATATCTACAAAGTCATCATCCCTTGGACAAATGGCCCTCCGTCAGACAAAAATGTCCCCAACAAGAACATAGGTAACTAAATGAGGAAGAGGTTAAAAATTTTTAAAAATAAGAAAGTATTTTATAAACCGACTTATTGAAATCTAAAAAAGTGTTTGTTAATTTCAGCGTGGACTGTGCCTTCTTTGTCATGCAATATGTTCGATGTCTCCTATACGATGAGAATATGGATTTCAAACAAGGAGACATGAGTAGAATCAGATTTGAGCTGACAGTTAATATTATGAGGGACATGTTTTGTAAAACTTGAGATAATTTGAATGCTGTATTGGTGATATAAAAATCCATTGCTGTCGATTGACCTCCATTTGTATGGAAAAATCTCATTATGTGGATGTTGTTATGATTATGTAGATGTTGTTATTCTATATAATATATTGTCAACAAAAACAAAATAATTGGGTGATGTTTATTCAAATCCAGTTGCTGCACTGTTGTGTGCCAAGTGATACGGTCAGATATAATAACTGATAATGCACTGTTGTATGCCAGTTGCTGCACTGTTGTGTGCCAAATGATCTATTCTGTCACATCTTGTAGGTAAATATAGAATATTATTCTAAAAATCATTATATAATATAATCAACAATATATATTATATAAATCAGATATGGGAGGTCCATTAGTGGGTTTTGAGCAAAACCCAATGATAGAACTAAACTAGACCTATAACTTTGGACAAAATTATAATTTGAGGTTTCGGACACCTAAAATACTTTTTCCAACCTCATCAGTGGGTACATCAGTGGATTTTAGGTGTCCCAAACCTCAAATTATAATTTCAGGCCCACGTTGGGCCTGAAATAAATTTATTCAGGCCCACGTTGGGCCTGAAATAACTTTAATTCAGGCCAAGGGTGGGCCTGAAATAAAGATATTTCAGGCCCAACGTGGGCCTGAATAAATTTTATTTCAGGCCCACGGTGGGCCTGAATGAAGACAATTCAGGCCCACCGTGGGCCTGAATTAAAATTATTTCAGGACTACCCTTAACCATATAATCCTTTGACTTCATCCCCCAAGTTCGATTACAGATTTTATCCCTAAACCCTAAAATACTTTCTCAAACCTCAACCCTAACTGTTGATAATGGTTTTTCAGAAATCCAGATATGGGAGGTCCATCAGTGGGTTTTGCTCAAAACCGACTGATGGAACTAAACTAGACCTATAGCTTTGGACAAAATTATAATTTGAGGTTTAGCACATCTAAAATACTTTCTCCAACCTCTACCGTAACTGTTGATAATGGTTTTTCAGAAATCCAGATATGGGAGGTCCATCAGTGGGTTTTGGTCAAAGCCCACTGATGGAATTAAACTAGACCTATAGCTTTGGAAAAAATTATAATTTGAGGTTTAGGACACCTAAAATACTTTCTCCAACCTCATCCCTAACTGTTGATAATGGTTTTCCAGAAATCCAGATATGGGAGGTCAATCAGTGGGTTTTGCTCAAAACCCACTGATGGAATTAAACTAGACCTATAGCTTTGGAAAAAATTATAATTTGAGGTTTAGGACACCTAAAACACTTTCTCCAACCTCAAGCCTAACTAATGATAATGATTTTTCAGAAATCCAGATATGGGAGGTCCATCAGTGGGTTTTGCTCAAAATTCACTGATGCAACTAAACTAGACCTATAGCTTTGGAAAAAATTATAATTTGAGGTTTAGGACACCTAAAATACTTTCTCCAACCTCTACCCTAACTGTTGATAATGATTTTTTAGAAAATTCAGATATGGGAGGTCCATCAGTGGGTTTTGAGCAAAACCCACTGATGGAACTAAACTAGACCTATAGTTTGGACAAATTATAATTTGAGGTTTAGGACACCTAAAATACTTTCTCCAACCTCATCCCTAACTGTTGATAATGGTTTTTCATAAATCCAGATATGGGAGGTCCATCAGTGGCTTTTGCTCAAAACCCACTGATGAAACTAAACTAGACCTATAGCTTTGGAAAAAATTATAATTTGAGGTTTAGGACACCTAAAATACTTTCTCCAACCTCATCCCTAACTGTTGATAATGGTTTTCAGAAATCCAGATATGGGAGGTCCATCAGTGGGTTTTGCTCAAAACCCACCGATGGAACTAAACTAGACCTATAGCTTTGGAAAAAATTATAATTTGAGGTTTAGGACACCTAAAATACTTTCTCCAACCTCAACCCTAACTAATGATAATGGTTTTTCAGAAATCCAGATATGGGAGGTCCATCAGTGGATTTTGCTCAAAATCCACTGATGGAACTAAACTATACCTATAGCTTTGGAAAAAATTATAATTTGAGGTTTAGGACACCTAAAATACTTTCTCCAACCTCTACCATAACTGTTGATAATGGTTTTTCAGAAATCTAGATATGGGAGGTCCATCAGTGGGTTTTGAGCAAAACCCACTGATGGAACTAAACTAGACCTATAGCTTTGGACAAATTATAATTTGAGGTTTAGGACACCTAAAATACTTTCTCCAACCTCATCCCTAACTGTTGATAATGGTTTTTCATAAATCCAGATATGGGAGGTCCATCAGTGGGTTTTGCTCAAAACTCACTGATGGAACTAAACTAGACCTATAGCTTTGGAAAAAAATTATAATTTGTGGTTTAGGACACCTAAAATACTTTATCCAACCTCATCCCTAACTCTTAATAATGGTTTTTCAGAAATCCAGATATGGGTCCATCAGTGGGTTTTGCTCAAAACCCACTGATGAAACTAAACTAGACCTATAGCTTTGGAAAAAATTATAATTTGAGATTTAGGACACCTAAAATACTTTCTCCAACCTCATCCCTAACTGTTGATAATGGTTTTTTAGAAATCCAGATATGGGAGGTCCATCAGTGGGTTTTGCTCAAAACCCACTGATGGAACTAAACTAGACCTATAGCTTTGGAAAAAATTATAATTTGAGGTTTAGGACACCTAAAATACTTTCTCCAACCTCATCCCTAACTGATAATAATGGTTTTTCAAAAATCCAGATATGGGAGGTCCATCATTGGGTTTTGCTCAAAACCCACTAATGGAAGTAAACTAGACCTATAGCTTTGGAAAAAATTATAATTTGAGGTTTAGGACACCTAAAATACTTTCTCTAACCTCAACCCTAACTACTGATAATGGTTTTTCAGAAATCCAGATATGGGAGGTGCATCAGTGGGTTTTGAGCAAAACCCACTGATGGAACTAAACTACACCTATAACTTTGGAAATATTTATAATTTGAGGTTTCAGACACCTAAAATACTTTCTCCAACCTCATCAGTGGGTCCATCAGTGGATTTTAGGTGTGCCAAACCTCAAATTATAATTTCAGGTCCACGTTGGGCCTGAAATAAATTTATTTAGGCCCACGTTGGGCCTGAAATAAAGATATTTCAGGCCCAACGTGGGCCTGAATAAATTTTATTTCAGGCCCACGGTGGGCCTGAATGAAGACCATTATCAGTAGTTAGGGATGAGGTTGGAGAAAGTATTTTAGGTTTCCTAAACCTCAAATTATAATAATTTTTTCCAATGCTATAGGTCTAGTTTAGTTCCATCAGTGGGTTTTGCTCAAAACCCACTGATGGACCTCCCATATCTGGATTTCTGAAAAACCATTATCAACAGTTAGGGTAGAGGTTGGAGAAAGTATTTTAGGGTTTAGGGATAAAATCTGTAATCGAACTTGGGGGATGAAATCAAAAGATTATATGGTTAAGGGTGGTCCTGAAATAATTTTAATTCAGGCCCACATTGTGCTTGAAATATCTTTATTTCAGGCCCACCTTGGGCCTGAATTAAAGTTATTTCAGACCTAACGTGGGCCTGAATAAATTTATTTCAGGCCCTCTGTTGATTTGTGAAAAATCATCCGAGGGCCTGAAATATTTGATAAATAATAAATTCCTCTAATCCCTCTAATTTCACGTTGATTTGTGGAAATCAGATAAATATATGATAATTAAAAATTTCCTTTTAATTTTTATATGTGTTATATATTTGAAATAAAAAAAATATACCTAAGTTATATGTAAAATAACTGAAAAAAAAGTAACCGTTTAGGGCCTGAAATCCTCTATTATCAGGCCCAGCAGTTAGTCAGCTTTAAAGGGTCCTTGGGTCCCTAGTGGTAAGCAATCGTCTCCTAGATCCTGATTTGTTGCCATTTGAAGTTAGCGTGCTTACCTCCATTGGAGTTGTGGTGGCCGACATCCTCTTCATCGGACTAGTCGAATGGTACGTAACCTAATTTTTTGTTTTTTTCATTTCAGTGTAGTTTTTGCTTCTGACCTAGGGTTAGCGATTGTTGCCACTCAATGACCAAATATGAGGAGACCCTTGACGAACGAAACCTAAGTGTCATTTTTCCATCAGTTTCGAATAATTTTTGTTTGATGGTTCCTAAGTTCGGGATGGCTCCAAAAAGATCATCTTCAAAGCAAGCTGCTCCTAAAAATTCAAAGATACAGCAAGGTCCTGGGGGAAGTCATGGGAAAAAACACCTAACACAACGAAAAATCAAATTTCCAAGCGAGTATATGAGTTTTGCCAACAGAGGTCGAACTAAACGAATGAACTGGAAAAGTAGCCTTTTGCCATTTCAAAAATTTTATAGATTCTGTTCCACCCACACCAGCACAAGAATAATTGCTTCGACAAACACCCTTTTCTTGGGTGCTCGACCTCCCCACTAGTTCTTGTGTAAGACCTCAGGTTCAAAATATGTTTGATAATTGGGATGAAGAAGAAAAGAGCTTTGTGTTCCACGGGAAAAAACTCAATTTCACAAAGGTTGACCTATCACTTATTCTAGGGCTACCTGACAATGGAGAGGTAATCCAACTTGATTTGAATGAGGCCTCTAGCCCACTGTACAAGGAATATTTTGAAGATTCCAATTGTTCTGCAAAGCATTTGGAGAAACTGATATTGAAGTCTACATCCAATGATAAGTTGTACTGTCAGTTGTATATACTGTATTTTTTTTCCACAGTTCTTTTTGTGGTACAAGCAGCACACTTGCCATTCTAGCAATGTCACTCATTGATTGCGTTGATGATTTTGATAATCTACCAAACTATAATTGGTGCAATGCCGTGTACAATTTCATGGCTCCTCAGTTGGAAGCCATTGGAAAGGAGGTCACATTGAGGCATACAGCACATGTAGGTGATACAAGCCAACCGGCCAAGGCTCCCTTGCTCAAGGGATTTCCAAATATTTTGGCTGTAAATTAGAGTACATCTGCCTGCTAATATATGATATGATGGATACTAATTACTGAATATAATCATGTTGCAGGTTTGGGTTACTGAACATATTAGTATTGCTGCTCCTCATCATCCTCATAGATTGCCAAGAATACTTCGCTGGAATTGGCCTAAGGCTCATGTAGAGAGTATCAAAAGGATGATCGACCGTGTGCCCACAAATTTAATTCTGGTTGATTTAATCCCATTTGATATAGAACTGGATTTAGTACCTCACTACTCTCCTCCAACTGAAGCACTTGAGGTACACAGTGAGGTATTAAAGCAGGCAGCCGAAGGAAGCCAAGCAGCAGAAGGAAGACTACAGACCTTAGAGAAGGAAGGCTGCAATCAATGTATGGAAAAGCAAGAACATATTGATACCTTACAGCAACAATTAAATGTAGCTCTTAAAAGTTTAGAGGATGTGAAAATTGAGTTGGCAACAGCCGTCAGGGACAAGGATCAAATAAATGCTCAGATCCATAGACTACTTGCTGAAAAGGATTCCCAGGTCAAAGAAAAAGATGAAATAATTGCTCAGAAGGAGACAATAATTGCTGATAAGGATTCCCAGCTTAAGGAGAAAGATGAACAGTTCAAAAGAATGATAGTTGATCATGATAGACTCAAAGATAAGGGTGACGAGACAATCCGACAGCTGAATATACAATTGGAAAGCAAAGGCTCAGATGACCCTCACCCACTTCAAAAAAAAATAAAATTAACTCAGGTAAGACCACCCAACGAGGGCAAAGACAAAGAAAAAGAAATTCTTCAGGATGAGGATAAGGATGAGGGAGAGGATGAAGTGAAGATGAGGAGGCTCGCTCCTGCCCCATCAATGTCACAAGCTACATCGCAAACAACACAATCTGCAACCTCTACTCAAACAAATTTATCTGATCAACAAGTTGCTAAAGGGAAAGGACTCCAAAAGGTCAAAAGCAAAATCTTGAAGAATGCCAAGTCAATTTTTAAGAAGAATAAAGATGCGGAGATTGCAGAAATATTATTAAAGCTTAGTAAATTAAAGTGAGTTAGTTGCTATTGCGGTTGCATCTATTTGTAAAACAATGATGATTATTGTCATTCATTAATAAAATTTATTCATTCACTCTTAAATAAGGTGCTTACATTATGTTGATGTAGGTATCAATTGCAACCAGTATGGTCCAATGGGACCTTTACATTAGATATGCAATTATTTTTGACAATATTTGATTGGAATGACTACACCTCCGGGGATTGCATAAATACTTACTGGACTATTCTTGTAAATGAAGCAAAATCCTGTAACTCACCTTACCACCCCTCCATATTCTGTGGGGTGGGTTTTGAGGTAAGTAAATTAGCAACTTGGTTTATGTTTATTTTCTAGGATTGAGTCAACTAACACTTCCTTTTTAATAAACATAGGAATTGTTTGAGGTGATACATGCTGCAGCATTTGAACAAACACTTGCTACTGATACAAATAAGGCAATTACATATATCTTCTGTCCTATAAATAATGCAAATGATCATTGGCATCTATTGATTATTGACCTGGAGGAAAGTAGTTTCTTTCATTATAATTCTCTCGGCGCCACAGAAGGGTACACAGCCAAATATGAAAAAACTGTAAGTTTTCTATTTGAAATATAAACCTTTACAAAAACTCTGTGATGACCTAGAATTTTTACTAATGTAATTTCTATGTAGGTGGTGTTTTTCAAAAATTTGAACTGGTCATATTATTTCAATTGGAATAAAGGTTTGCCAGAAATATCAGAGAAAGAGTTTAATAAAATTGTAGTACAAGGACCCACCCAAAGCAGATCGTAAGCTAATGTTTTTTTTTTTGGTTTAACACTACATAATCTTTCATGCTTGAATTTATATGCTAACAACACTGACTCATATTGCTTGTTTCAGGTTGGATTGTGCTTTCTTCATCATGCGGTTTGCTGAAGTCTGGTCTTTCAACGATCTACCAATTTTAGCCAAAAGCAAATGAAACTTTATCGTTTTCAGTGGGATACAAAATAATGAGAGACAAGTTCTGGAAGCAAAATCTGTAATTTTTTTTTTTGCTACAATCCATATATGTAAGTGTAATGACAAACATTGTATATTTGTAGTTAGAATGTATGTAATTGATATTGAAATCAATGGAGCATTTCTTTCGATCCTTAATTTTGTGTAATCTCTAATCTTTAATTGTTGTCGATAATATCAGTAATTTTTTAGGGACCTATTTTGATTTCAGGCCCAGCGTGGGCCTGAAATGATTTATTTCAGGCCCACACTGGGCCTGAAATGCTAGTATTTCAGGCCCATCGTGGGCCTGAAATGACATTATTTCATGCCCTGCTTGGGCCTGAAATGATTTATTTTTGGCCCACACTGGGCCTGAAACAATATGTTTCAGACCCGCACTTCTGGTTGCAAAAAAATTATTTACAGTATGATTAAATATTTATACGCCAATCTTTTAAATAAATGAACATGTTGTGACCACATTTTTAAAAGATAAACAAGAAGGAGAGTACCTAAATACACATTGCATACCACAATTGAATTCCATTCACATCAAGACCTCATATTATCAGAATTTGGCACATCAGGAGGTTTGTATGATGGACCTAGCATATTTAGATTTTTCAAACCTCATTATCAGTAGTCAGACTTTACCTAATTATTGGTATTTTAGCTAGGATATGCTATTTTTCGTCTCCAAATATAGTCCTAATGATTATCTAAAACTGTGTTGATACAGTATCAGTTGGCACACAACAATGATTCAACAAAGCAAAAATCAGAGGGGGTTAAACAAAGATATTCAGAAAACATAGGACTTCAGGACTTCAAGTTCCTGAAATTACATTATTTTGGGTTTACAAATCATACGACTTCAATTCTGATATATTCTGCTTATATTGATTGGACACAAGGTAAAATGTATCATAATATTGAATTACTTCTATAAGTCACAACATTAACAATTAGTTTTTTTAAGAATACTATACATTCAGTTATCCTCCTTACAAAATAAACACTTCCATCATAAAATTTCTGCAATACATAAACCAATTAACTCAAGACCTTGGGGCTGGCGGCATTCTACATGTCCTTTTATTATGGCCAAGTTGTTTGCACCGGCTGCATTTAAGTTTCACCTTGCCATTGTGTCTTGACTCAATCCGTGCCTTCTTTCGTCTACTAGGCTGCACAAGGCTACGAGGACATCGAACTGTAATGTTGTTTACTCCACTAGACCAAAACTGCTTGCTTCTACAAGGGTAAATACGATCCATGTAAACTCACTTCCAAGTTTCAGAATAAAATAATGCTCACAATATCGGAGTGTATCGATGTTCCTGTGAATTATTACAGCTATAGCATGTGAGCAAGGGAGTCCTGAAATTTGAAACTCCCATGACAAAACTTATTTTCCAAATCAACAATGTATGAAGTGCCCCATGTTTCTACCTCCATTTCTGATTGAGAGTAAGGGTGAACCTTATAAGCTCTAGCTTTCTCTCTCCTTGATTCCATTTCTTTTGGTAGCATGAGGGTGTCAAGCACATGCCATTTGGAGACTTCCTCTCTACGGTTATAGAACCATTGAGCTACCTTTCTTCTTGTATTATCAATTAACCTATTTATGAGAAGCTCACGTGTAGACTTAAACAAAGCATTTAAGCTCTCCACACAATTCGTGGTAAGCTTTCTGTACCTTCTCCCCAGTAAAGTGTGCATTTGCCCAACCTTTTAGGGTCAATGTTCTGAAGCCACTTATGAGCATCTGGATGTTTTTCAGCATTGTCTGCATTATCATATCATATTGGAGTGTTGTGTTGGCTCATGCTGCTGCCCAAAACAAACCTACAGCCAGCTCTACTTCCACTATCAGTTACCATATTACAAGACATGTGGTGGCAACAAAAAGCATGATGCGCGTTTGTGAATACTTTTCTGACTGCTGATATAATGCCCGATGTCTATCTGATACTATGGTGAGTGAGTGATCATCGACAGCAAAGAACCTCTTTGTATGCTCCAAAAACCACTCCCAAGCAGACCCACATTCTACTTCAGCTATTGCAAAGGCAACTGGGAGAACATTGTCATTACCATCAATCGCCGTAGCAATCAACAATACTCCTGGATACTTTCCTCTTAGGTGTGTCGCATCAATTCCGATAAGTCTACGCAAATAAGACCTGAACACCCTTCGGCAAGCACCAAAAGCCCAAAAACACCTCTGGAACTGATTGTCACCATTCGTGCATAGTGCCACATAAGTTTCAGGATCTCTAGCTCTTAACTCACGCAGATATTGTGGGAGATCTCTGTATGCCTCATCATAATCTCCAACAACCTTTTTCAATGCTTTCTCCCTAGCTATGTATGCTTTTCTGTATGATATCGTCACTCCAAATCTAGCTTTAATATCTGAAATAATCATACTTGGTTTGTATTGTTCATTATGAAGAAATTGCTCTTCAACAAAAGAAGCAACAAATGATGAAGAGCATGCATGATGATCAGCACTTTCCCTAACACTTCCACATTGGTGTTCCTTTATATATTTTGTAACAGTGAACTCTACTTCCCCCCTTCCTACTACTCTCCATGTACATGGTTGGTTAAAACACACTGCTTTAACTATTTTTTCCGGTGTCAACTGGGTTATATCTCATATGCTTAACCATCGCATGTTTAACAAGTGCATTCTTGAATTCTTCTCTAGATGGAAATATCTGCCCCACAAAAAATTCATGCTCATCTTGCCTCTAGCTCTCGAATTGGCCCAGCAAGCAATCGAGAATTCAAAATATATGGATCTTCAGCTAATGGAAACTCCTCCTCTAAGTCACTGTACTGATCTGGGGGGAATTCATATTGCTCAATCTGCATATCATCAGCTTGGAATTCTAGTACACTTGTACTGGGTACTAATTCTTCTGCATTCCGGATTTCAATTTCTTCCTCCCCACTCCAGGTTTGGCTGAAAGATTT